>JAULKM010056186.1:0-12521 GCA_032355605.1 Rubia tinctorum
AAGTTTAGAGTCTTGTATAGAGAGTAGGGAATTACATTAATAGAGGCTCCTAGGTCTATCATTGCCTTTTCAAAAAATTTGCCACCTATGACATAAGGGATAGTGACACATACCAAGATCATTGCATTTAGGGGGTAGTTTATTTTGAAAAAGAGACGACACTTGTCCACCACTTTTAGGGGAATGAGAGTGGAGAATTACAAATGAAGGGAAGGGAAGTTCAAAAGGGGGAAATCAATACCGATCGGATAGCAAAAGGAAAAGAAAAGATGGTTGAGGCATTATCAGAAGCAGAAGTGGTGAAACCAACATTAGGTACAAGTTATACTTTGCTTACATGTCTACCTGATTCTAATGTTGAAAGATAGAATAGCTTGTTGGAATATTCATGGCTTAAATAAAGGAGAAAAATACAAAAAATAGGGAAGTTCTGTCTGGAAAACAATATTGGTTGTCTGGGGATTGTGGAAACAAAGATCAAATAAGAAAAACAAAAAAATATCGAGCGGGATAGGGCTGGGTTGGGAACTCATAACTAATGGTGATATTGTAAAGGGGTGAAAAAAATGTGTAGGATTGAGAAGGGACTTCATTGAACTGGATGTACTAAATATGGGGGAAGAGTGGATAGACATGAAGCTGAACTTTAGAGGGAGAAACCAGGGAGTTTACTTAACTGTAGTTTATGGATATAATACCATAGATAGAAGGAAACCTTTATGGGAGTTGTTAAAGTTTTGGGAGCTAGGGATGATAAACCTTGGCTGATAACGAAAGATTTTAATTCCCCATTAGAACTGAGTGACTAGAAAATGTGGTAATGAAGTGGGGGACTTCAAGGAGGCAATGGATCATTGTTCTTTGGTAGAAATCAAAACTGTGGGGTGGAAATTCACTTGGAGAAACAGGATGGATGAATAAGAGAGAATATTTAGAAAAATAGACATAGGGGTGGTAAACCGGACAGGGATAAATGAAATGAACAGAGCTTACTATGAAGTAAAGACTGAATTAGTGTCAAATTATTTCTCACTAATTCTGAAATGGTAGGATAAAGAGGAAAGGGAGCAAAGGGTATTCAAATACTTCAAAAAGGGATAAAATACAATGGTTAAAGGAGGGGAACAGACCAACAAAGATGTTCTATGTTGCAATGAAGAATAGGCAATACAGAAACAGTTTAGTGACTAAGCAGGTAGATGGGGAAATAGAAAACCACTTGGTGGACTATTCTAGGAAACATTTGGAGATCGCAGGAAAAACAAATAAGGTGGACTACAGTTTGGCTGATATGGGAGGTACTCTGACAGTCAAACAGCAAGCTGAACTAGTGAAAAAAGTGACAGAAGAAGAAGTTAAAATGGCACTATGCAACATAAATGCAAACAAAAGCTCAGAGGTGGATGAATTCACAAGCCAAATTTCTAAAAAAACTTGGGAGGTCATAGGTTGAAGCTTGACAAAGGTAGTGCAGAACTTCTTTTCTGGGGAGCAAATACCTGAGGAACTGAACAAAGCAATACTTACTTTACTTCCTAAGGTGACAAATCCACAGGTAACCTCTGATTATAGGCCAATATCTTGTTGCTCGGTTGTTTACAAAATAATTACTAAGATTATTAGAAATATATTGTGTGATAAATTACCTGATATGATAAGCCCTGATCATAGTGCATTTGTTAAGGATAGACATGTGGCACATAACATCTGTCTTACCCAGGAACTGTTGCACAATATAATGCTGAAACAATGAAGCCTAGTTGTGTGGTGAAGGTAGATATTAGTAAGGCTTTTGATTGTGAGAACTGGATATTCGTGATTCAATGGCTAAAAACATTAAAATTTCCTGATCAAATGTTGGACTGGATAAGGAGAAGTACTATTCAGTGTCAGTTTGGTATTGCTGTGAATGGGAGATTGTCTGAAACATTTCAGGGGAAGAGAGGGGTGAAGCAAGGAGATCCTCTATCTTCACTATTATTTGTACTAAGCATGGATTATCTATCTAGATTACTTTAAAATGAATGTAAAAACACAATAAATTACCACCAAAGATGCAGTAGGGTTGGTATACATTCCTTGCTGTGCATTGATGATCTTCTTATATTCTGTGCTGCAAATAGTAAATCTATGTAGGGTGTGAAGAAATTTTTGTAGGAGTTCATGGAAATATCAAGACTTGTTGTTAGTGAACAGAAGTCCAAATTTATTTTTCCAAAATGGCAGAAGGTGAAAAGTTGCATTGGCTAAGGTACTGAATGTTCAAATAGGGGAGTTCCCTATGCAATATTTGGGCATGTTATTTATCTCAAGCTAGGTGGAACAAGGAGGACTGTGATCAATTGATAGACGAGATAAGAAATAGACTGAAAAGCTGGAATTTAGAAAGGTTGTCATATGGAGGAAAAGTGGAGTTGATCAATTCTTTACTATTATGTATTGATGAGTACTGGGCTAGTATTATGAGCATACATAAAAGTGTGCATGAGAGAATTGTAAAAGTGTGCAGAAACTTCTTATGGGGAAGAGAGGAAGGAGACATATGTTATAATTGAGCAACATGGACTTCATTATGTAGGAGTAAAAACATAGGTGGGATGGGGTTGAGGGACTCATCTATCTAGAATAGGGCTTCAATATGTAAACATGTCTTGGATATAAGCTCAAAGAAAGATTTACTTTGGGTGAAATGGTTACAAGACTATTATTTGAAGAAGACAAAGTTGGAGGTATACAGATGTATAAAAGCAAGTAGCTGGTCCTGGAAGAATATTTGTAAACTAAAAGACAGATATATGAAGGAGTTGTTGATTTGCATTGATGGCAAATGGAAATTCAAGGTAAAAAGGATTTATGATATCCTGAAGGGTTGTAACAAGAAGTATACATATGCTAAAGTTGTATGGCACAAAGAAATTCTTCCAAAACATAGATCTTTCATTTGGATGTTGGTGAAATGATGTCTGCCTACTGTTGATAGGCTGATAAGCCATGGAGTTCTGGTAAACCAGCAATGTGTTATTTATGCAGTGAGAAAAATTAAAGTGCGGGCCATTTATTTTCTGAATGCTCATATATAAGAAAGCTATGGAGACTGCTGAAGTGAAGGAAATTGGGAACATCGGGAGTTTGAAGAAGATTTTGTTGATGGCAACAAGAAGGAAGAAAGCTTGGAAACTGATGCTGGTGACAACAACAATGTATAGGGTATGGAACGAACAGAACAAGAGAATCTTCAGAAAGGAGGAGTTGAAAGCTGATACAATTGCAGCATAGGTGGAAGAGGATTGTAGCCGGAGAAGATCAACAAAATGGAAAGAAAAACTTGAGAAAGTAGAAGGAAACAAATTTGTACAGGGAGCGGACTAATTAGTTTGGGTTGTTTTGTTTTGGGTTGTATTGTTTGGGCTAGGGTGATGCCTAAAACTGGTTTTGATTTTTTCTAATCTTAATATATATTCATTTCATCAAAATAAACATTAGGGATAGACATAATTCCTAAAATTCAAATGAAAACACTATCAATCAGAGTCACAGAAAGCAAAATAGTATATTCAGGTAAAGCTAAGAAAAGAAACACAGAGTAAACGTCGGGGAAAACAAAGAAGAAGGAAAGTTACTATAATGGAGATGATGCACAAGCTCACAATTATAAGAATCGCTTTATAGAGGGAGAAGATTAAGAAAAAGAAAACTTATGAGTTGATGTACGGCGACGAACTGGGACGATAATAAAGGCATGAAGAGTATGAAGAATCCAAAAGGGTTAAGAAATTCAATTTAAGAAACTGAAAATCCAAGAGATGTCAAATCATATAGGAAAAGCAATAATGAATGTCTGACAAAAAGTGACTTACCTTTTTAGGAATACGAGAACCTGGTGGTATATAGGTAGATACAATACACTGTATAGTGATGGAATTAAGTAACTAAAATTGAAGCACTTGTAAAGGGGGAAAATATAACAGCATGAGAGGAAATTTTGGAATTGTACAACGAATAAAGAAGAGAAAATCTTGGTTCAGTGAAACAAAATATCAAATGACTAAGAGTGTTAGAAATATGAAGGATATAGAGAAGATTCAAATTAAAAATTAAAAATCAAGAACCAACCAAAATTGGATCAATAGCCAAGAAGAAAGTAACACTTCACGAAGACAATTTTAGTTACATCAATGACGAATATGTTATCCAGCTTCAGAAGTTCACAAAACAACAATTCTCATACATTTCACAAACGAAGTCATCACTTCGTAATTACTAGTCTTCATGGCTAGGGCGGGCTTATGGTGTATACCTAACCCATAGACCACATCATTAACCCACAAATTAAAGGCTGGTGGGCTTTAAGCCCAACCCAAGAATGAAACATAAGTAGGGGTAACGAACTGATAAATATGGAGCCTGGTCTGAAAGACTTGACAATGAATCGAGGTTTAGCAACGAACCAAAATTATAGGAACCATGATGCAACCCACGATCTCAGATGCTAACAATGCGGAACCACAATTGTACAAGGAGAGCAACACTGAAGAAGGTAAGTGAGACTAAAATGATAAATTCTAATTCTCTGAAGGAAAAGTACTGACTTGATCATTGGAGTATTTTCCCCGGAATCACTTTCGGGATCTATTTTGCATGGAAGGACAACATACGATGAACAATAGTTAGTTTGCTTGATCGGGAATACTACATCAAATATGATGACCAACAATTTGGCTAGATTGAATAAGATCACGGACAAAACAAAAATCAATCTCAATATGTTTAGTACGCTCATGAAACACCGAATTTGCTGCAATATGCATAAGTACTTAACCATCACAACATAGACGCATCGGAGAGAATTTACCAATACCCAATGAAGAAAGAAGATATTTTAGCTATAGCAGCTCACAACAGGCAATAATAATAGTATGATACTTATCCTCAGCAAACGAATGAGAAACAGTTGGTTGCTTCTTTGTCTTCCACGAAACAAGTGGTTCACCCAGCACTACAAAATATCCAGTCAAGGAATGAGCGTAAGAGGATACGACACCCAGTCGAATCAAAATAAGTTGTCAATTGTAAAGAGCTCAGAGAAAACAGAAGAGACCTTGGCCCGAATGACTCTTTAGATAACCCAACACTCCTAATGTATCCTACCAGTGTGTAACATAGAGAGTTTGATGAATTGAGCAAGTATATCACCATAAAAATCAAGCTACGGATAAGTGATAGTAAGATAAATAAGATGACCAAAAAGATGCCCAAACTGCGTGGGATCCTTATAAATAGGGCTATTAACGGGGATTAAGTCATGTTTTCGCTCATAGGAAATATGTAGGCTTTGTAGTCAACAGACCAGATTCAGAAAGAATATCCAACATATATTTCCAATTTGATAAAAACATACCACTAGGTCTACAATAAATCTCAATCCCCAAGAAATGCCTAAGGTGACCAAGATCCTTCATGTGAAAACAAACATTTCAGTAGGACTTGAACTCACTCGGAATAGAAGAAGTAGTGCCAATAGTGAACAAATTATCAATATAAATGCGAACATATAGAGTGAAGAATCCCGAGTAAATGAGAATAAGGAATAATCAACCTTGCTTTGAACAAAACCAAACACGCATAGATTTGAAGTAAGTTTAGAAAACAAATTTCAAGGAGCTTGACGAAAACCACACAAGGATTTCTGTAACTTGCAAACTAGGCCTGGAGATGAAACAATATAACCTAGAGGTGGTCGTATATAACCTCCTCCTCTAGATCAACATGTAAAAAGGCGTCGTGAATGTCCATTTGATAAATTTTCTAACCCTTAATAACAACAACAAAAAAGCAAAAAATATGCGAACCCAACTCATCTTAGCAACAGGTGCAAAAGTTTCAGCAAAGTCAGTACTTTGACGATTACCAAAAGACCTACTTGCTACCAATGACAGTCTTTCCAGGAGGAAGAAGAGACAACTTTCAAGTCTCATTTTTTTCAATAGCATTGATCTAATCTTCCATGGTCGTGCACCAATAGTCATGACAAGAAGGCTCATAATAAATTGCAATGTAAGATGCATCTGTAACTATAACTAAAAATCTAGGTTGTGAAACCAAAAAATTAAAACATGAAACATAATTAGCTATAGGATAGCGAGTACCTAAGGACAGCTCAACAGACGAATTGGACATACAAAAAATGGGGAGTTTGGTCAAGTAGAACAGAAGGCTGGAAAACTCACTTGTTGTGACAAAATTTAAGAAGAGACAGTTGGACTTCGACCTCATAAGCAGGTAGAGGTGACGACAACCACCATGGTTCAGGAGGCAGTGAGTGTAGTGGCAGAGCACTCGACGATGGTGCAGAGGAGTCAACCGGTAGATCGTCAAAAATAGCAGGAAATAGTGCGGCATTGGAGAATCAGTGACTGAAGTAACCTCAGAAGCTAACACAAATGGAAAATGGTCCTCAAAGAAAACAACATCACGATTGTCGAACACACTTCGCGACTTAAGATTATAAACATGCAAACATTTCTTTCCAGATTGATAATTAAGAAATATGCACTTTCGACTATGGGAAGAAATTTATCATGCTTTTGAGGAAGTTGAGAAACAAAAAATAGACGCCCAAAAACTTGGAAAATCCCATAGTTCGGCACACAACCATGAAGAAGTTTATAAGGTGTGTGTTGACCCGCCCCCTCCCAGCGTCGTTAAATTCTATTGGATTACTATTAAGGATCAAAGATAATAATTTATAATGTTGTTCCCCTTCTTACTACTATGCTACCTAAAAGGGTAGATAGTGGAAAGACCAGTGTCGTCCACATAGATGTTAGAGACCTAAGAGTCAACTACACACAGCCGCGATCTGGTCATCAATCCAATCACACGTCAGGAATAATCAATGTTTCTAAAACATGATTCGGGGGGTTTACTAACAACTACTAGCATGCAAGTCTAGCATGCAAGTCAACAAAGATTAAACTATATAAACTAGTAGTTGGGGAGTATTTGTGTAACATGATCAATGTTGTTTCGAGCCTCGATTTCATCACATACAATAACTACAAACATATTATAGTGTTTTTGACACGTGGCATGGTCAATGGTCAACACTTACCTATATCTGTCAAGTAGGGTGCTCATGTAATTTTCCATCGACACCGCCTCCGTAATTAGGGGGTACAACAATGACCCTGCCTGCTGTGCAGATCTGAATCTCCCCTCGTGTTGTTACGCCTAAGGCACCACACCATGAATGCTTCTCCCTAGGCCTGAAAAGGCAAAGGGGGTGAAACACCTTACTAATGGCTCTAGGGTTGCAAAGCTAACCCTAGTTTTCTACTTTAGTTATCTCTATCTATAACCCTTCGGACCAACTCAAAAGCTAACTAGTGTCTGATCGATTGTAACGTTGACTCGGCAACCCACATGCACACACCACATAGTTTCGGACTATCATTACCCCAAGCACATCTAGGTTTCCCTCCCCGGAGGATATCAATAATTGCACCAACATGAGAGTAGACTACGTTGTGTTCCAATCTTAGTGTAACAATCATGCAATTAATAAGAACATGAAGAACAAGCCATTATAATTATCACATACACATAGAAATAGGTATATCTAAGGATCCTCACAAAATAAACATTAATTCATGAATACAAATACAAACCCCAAGTAAATAAACTTATCCCCAAGCATTGAACCCAAGTATTTCATTGGATTCAACACTTTTAAGCAAAAGAAAAATAAATAGAAGCGGAGAAAATATTCTAGAGAGACCCTACTCTTGAAGTCTAAAAATGAGCATTCCCTCCAAACCTATAAAAAAAAATAGGTCCATATATATAGTAGTAGGGAATTAGGCCTTGAAAAAGACCCAAAATAGGCCTAGAAACTCTAGCAACGGCAATTGATGCAGCTAATATAAAATGGTGCAGGATGTGTAGGGTCGTGTCAGCGTGGGGCGGCATGGCACGGCTCGTGTAGCCTCACGCTGGCGCGGGATGCACGGTCTAACATGATCCATGTTTTGTAAACCTAACTAGATTCTTTGTCGTGTAAACCTAACTAAAAGTAGCAATCAACCAAACAAAACATTATAATAAATGTTTCAAATGCATTGGTTAACGCATGTATAAAAGTGCACATCATGCATCCATGAGAAAATGAGTTGGTGTTATATTAATCAGATAAGTAGCAATGAGAATACATTCTTCCCAAAAGTAAATTGTTAGATAGACCTGAAATCAAAAGGCATGAGCAATATTGAGTATATGGCGACGCTTGTGCGTAACACGACCATTTTGCTGCAACGCCTCAACACAAGATGTTTCAAACAAGATTCCGGCCTCGGTAAAAAATGATCAACAAGGAAAGAATCTAGTCTCATTGTTTGTTCGTACACGTTGAACTAGACGATTGAGTTGTGTTCGAATAAGAGTACAGAGTTCTTTTTTCCTTAGTCATTTTCCTTATATGGAAAGTTATAGATGGTTAGTTCCTTTATCTTGGCAGAAACATTTGACTTTGCAACTAACAAACATACCCACACAACCCGAAAATAATCATCAATAATAGTTTTAAAAAATAAGATGCTCCACTAGAAGATGGTGAACTATAAGGCCCCCAAACACCTTAATGGATTAATTCAAATAACCCTTTAGCACTATGAGAACTCAGAGGAAAATTATTTCTAAGTTGTTTTGCTCGATGACAAATTAAACAAGCAACGATTTATTTGAATAATTAACTTTATGATAAGAAATAGAAGACAACACCGAATTAGATGGATATCCAAATCGTAGATGTCATAAATGAATGAACAAAGAGGCACAAAAATGGTGGAGACGATAGGCAACGAAGACGGTAGCATGACACTAATACACAAAGACAATTAACCCCACCTTGTTGTTCACCCCGGCAATAACTGTCCTTGAACTGATATCCAGTAATACACATAATCTTTCGGTAAGGAAAACTAGAAATTTTAAAGCAAGAATTAATTTGGAAAAAGACAACAAATTGCAACGTAATTCTGGAATAAATAAAACATGAGAAGAACTATGTTTAAAACAAAGACTCCCATGTTGCACAAGAATGTATACAGACCCATCGGGAAAAATCACATCAATAGAATCAACATGAGCAATACCATGGAGACAATCTAGTGGTCATGTGATATGAAGCACCAGTATCAAGAATCCAAGGTAATGAAAACTTACATGACATATTGTCAGAAGGTTTTTTTAGTTTAAAAACATATTCATAATTGTACTCCATTGTGCAGTGGACAAAGTGGGATAAATATTTTCTAATCAAGGTCAGTTAGGACAATCGAGGCATTTGCGAATGCAGGAGACGATAAATAAGCATAAATGGCAATTGGTATTCTAGCAGGAATGCCGTCAACAACATCTAGGACGACGACGATGACGAATTCAGTATGACAGTTAGGAATGTCAGACATAGTGGTGGTCAGATTGTCAGACATGATGGAACTACATGCCGACACCTACAGGTGATACGACAACATCGAAAACGAAGTCGAGACATCATTCATGTTTAGGATTTTGGAAGATTATTAGGAATTCATAATTTTGACTATGATACTGTATAAAATGTTGTAAATAAGAAGAGTTTGTATATTCATAACCAGAAATTACAATACATAAAGCTATAAACTACCCCATTAGTCCTAACGTAAGGTTTCTATAACCTTTTTGCACCGATATTTATGCATGCTGTTGTGACAGCAAAATTGAGGGATTGAAATGATCCGGCCAAATTTCAACAAAAATAAGAAATAAGAACCTTTGATTTTGACATGCAAAAATGGAAAGTAGGAACCTTACGAGGAATGGAATGAATAAATCTTTTTCTTGCAAAGAAAAGGAAATTACCATCAATAATTTTTACTACTCTCTGCACATTTTCAATTTTAGTTAGTCTAAACCAAATATGTGCATTTTCCATTTAAAGAAAGATTCAACATGGCATAAGACATAATTACCCTTGAAAATTTAAAATTTTACACAATCTTCTATCTCATAAAATTCCACTCTCAGAAAACATAAATACCAACTTTTTTGCAATGCTTCTTCTTTAGTAAAAGTTGCTTTCAAAAATAAAAAACCCTTAATTTCTCCAGTCCTTCTTTCAACCTGAATCCATGCGGTTCCTTTTGGAAAAAAAATAAAACCCAAGTCAATACTTCTGCAAATTCATAGCTTTCAAACCAAGAGAAGAAGATGCCTAACTTCAGAGAATAACTACTTCCGGGTCAACATGTCGTCGGCCGGGTTCAAGGCTCCAAACTCATCGTCCTCGGTGACACCAAAGGGGAAAGCATCGTTCAGAGAAGCTAGGAAATAGGCGGAATTTACCATTCTGGACCAGGCTTTTTATGGTGAAAAAAAAACTTGGATCGACAGAATCTCAGCGGAGACTAGTGGTGGGTTCACTTCAACTCCCATGGTTCTTTTCAACAAATAATATCTATTCAACAATTTGACATTCAACTGGAGACAATTAGTGAAGGTGAGTTCTCTTCAACAAATGGGTTCTCTTCAACCTCCCCGACCTTCCGGTGGCGATTAGTGCTGATTGTGACGGAGGTTCATGGTGATAGGTAGGTTGAAGAAGACGGGATGTAGTGTTGAATGGGTTGAAGAAGGCAGGGCTGCAGGAGGCGATATGCTAGGTAGGTTGAAGAAGAAGGCTGGAGGTTAAAGAAGGGTACAAAAGGCATTTCCGTTGTCCAAAGAAAAAAAATCAACTCTTTCCTTCTCTCTTTCTCTTAAAAGGGAAGAGGTTGAGGAAGCACAAGGAAAGAGAAAACTAAGTCAAAATATCCTTAATACTTTTTAACATAATTATATGCAATTTTATCACTACCTCCGTCCCAACTAATACCACCTGTTTGCAAGGACATTTATTCATGCTTATGCGGAATGTGAAGTAAGAATTGGAATGGGCTGACCAAATTCCAAACACAATTATCAAATCGAACAAGGAAATAGTTAAAATACGAACCTCTGGTTAAAACTAGATGCGTTAATTTGGATTATCACGTCGAATTCGTGTCGATTTGGATACAATTCGAGTTGAAAAAGGTCGGGTTGAATCGTGTCGATTCCATTTTTTGGTTCAGGTTAGGTTACTATCGTGTTAGTTTGAAACGTGCCAATTTTTTCTCAGGTCGTGTTATTGTCGGGTCAAGTTATTATCGTGTAATTTTTATATTTGGGATAGGTCGGGTCAGGTCAAAATATTGTCTAGTTGATCGGGTTGGGTTATTTTTGTGTTAGGTTAGTGTCATGTCGTTTTGTACCAGAGTTGTGTTCGGGTCAAATCATATCAGTTATTTTATTATGTTTCATATTAAATTCCGTTATATTTCTAGTTGGTTCATTTTAAATCGATTCATTATGCTACTCAATTAAATTCGGGCCGGTTTAAGTTATAATATTATTGTTACAATTGAATTATTATCAAGTTTTGTTTCGTTGTAACTTGTGACTTTTAGCTATAATTTATTATATATTATTATATTCCTTCGCAAATTGATTTTTAAAATTAGTATTTAGTCGACAATCTGTAATTAATAATTCAAAATCATAATTTTAATTAGATATCTCTCTTGGTTTGACTATTGTTCAATAGATTTATAAATGTAACCGTACTTGTGCATTTTTAACTTAACCTTGTGTGTTCAGCTTTGTTATAAACTGACTTTACGTACTCCCTCCGTCCCAGTTTAAATAGCACACTTTCCATTTTGGTTTGTCTCACCCTAAATTGCACAAGCTGAACACATTCCATTTTCAGCCCATTTGACCCATCACGAAAAGTCACAAATGCCCCTGAATTTGCATGAATTTACTGGGCCATTGGACCGTTAAAATTCTAATTGAGGGTTATTGCTTTGAGCTATGAAGCCCAAAGCTGGGCGCGTGCCTGGTTAGCATGCATCCCTATTTCTTCACGTGAATTCAGAACCGTTCTCTCCCACTTTTCTCTGTCCCCGATGCTTCCACTTTAATCCCCAACGCTCCTGCTCCTACTTCTCTGATCTCTTTTTCCTTGTCTTTTAAAAGGTGTTTTACTTGGTGATTTCGTTTCCAAATCTTCAACTCTCAGTCACCGCTGCTCATTCTTTCTGTGAAAACCGAATGGTAATTTAAATCTTTTTTGATGAAACCCTTTTTCATTCTCTGGGTTGAAGAAAACCCTTGTGTGGAGTCCTTTTTTGTATCATAGCGGTAGTTTTTGTGTATCGTTTTTCTGGTAGATCTACACGAGTATTGTGCTATTTTTGTTTGTTTTATGTTTTTGTTGTCGGTAAGTTCTTCGTGGTGTGTTGTGGTCTAGGGTTTGTAACGGTTGTGGCCTGAATTTTGACCCGTTGGTGTGTCAGATCTGTTGTGAAAACCCTTTTTCTGTATTCAAAATCGTGTGCATGTTTATGGGTTTGCTGTTTTAGGTTTTCGTTGTGGGTTTGTTCTTTTGTGGTGTGGTGCGTTCA
>JAULKM010056196.1:0-12521 GCA_032355605.1 Rubia tinctorum
AAGAATAAAACTAATTTGTGTAGACAAATCTCACACTTATTGAATAGTAGAACATAAATTAAAATAAACTGTTGTTCCCCATCTCCCTTAATGGATAGGGAAAATTGAAGAACAAGGGGGTGCAGTAATAATGGAGAGAGAGGGCGGAGAACGTAGGGTTTACAATTTAGTTGCTTGGTTGCAACCTCAATGAGTCCCAGGAGCTCGTATTTAGAGAAAAGTGCATATATAATCTTATATGATTCGCATAAGTTCAAATATAATCTTATAATAATTGAAAGTGTAAATATAACCCTAGATAATAAGTGGAAGTGCAAATATAACGTTTTTCGGTAATTTTGCTGGAATTTCAGGAAAAGACATTTTTGTCTTTCTGAAGAAAAAAATAAAAAATAGAAAATGGCATTTTCCCCTTAGCATAGCTGGACCACCGTCGGACCAGGTAGGGTTATTTCAGAACATTATAAAAATTAATAGGGTTATATCAGAACATTCCTCAAACTTATAGGGTTATATCAGCAAATTTGTAAAAAAAAATGTGGGTTATATCAGCACATGTTTTAAAAACAAAGTGTCATATTAGTACAAAATCAACGCCGACCGCACGCAACCTCCATTTCAACCTCTTCTACTGGTTGTTGACGTTCCAGAGTGTGATTTTAGTGGCAAAGAAAGAGCTTTGGTGAGGTCGGCGCATCAGACGTTGAAGTGGAGGTGCAAGAACCTTTCAAAAATGGTATCTTCATCCAAAATTCCCCTTAATTCACTAGATTAATTTGATATTAAGTTTGACTCTGTAATTGTTTTTTGCTTCTCGTCACATGAATAGAGATATGTGGTATATATGGTATAGAATATAAGGATTTTTGATGATATTTTGTTTATTTTGTTAAGTTTAGTCCGGATTGATGATTGGATGACTTTTGGTGTTGTGTTTGTAGTTTTTATTTTGTTGTGTTCTCCGACCTAGATTTTTAATGTTGATTGATTTTGCATTTATAATATATGCTGATGTAACCATACATTTTTTACGAATGTGTTGATATAACCATATAAGTTTTAGGAATGTGTTGATATAACCGTATAAATTTTAGGAATGTGCTGATATAACCCGATCAGTTTTCATAATGTGCTGATATAACCAGCAACAGTATGATGTAATGGATATGGGAACTCTCTGGAGACGAACAACTTCCCGAATAAACAACTTCGCAATATTGGACGCATCAACAGTTTTCTTGCATGCAATAATATGCGACATCTTGGAAAACCTGTCCACAACTAAGAACATAGAATCTACACCATGTTGGGTACGAGGCAGCCCCAACACAAAATCCATAGACAAATCTTGCCAAATATCTTCAGGAACAGGTAATGACATATAAAGGCCCATATTTTGAGACTGCCCTTTATAAACCTGGCAGACATAGCACTTCTTGCAATGATGCTCATGTCCATCTTCAAATGTGGCCAATAATACCTATCCTTCTAACTAGCAATCGTCTTATCTCTTCCCAAATGACCACTATGACGACCACCATGTAAATCCCGAATCAGTTTCTCCCTCAACAAAGAGTTAGGGATGCACAACTGACCTCCTTTGAACAGATAGCTATCTCAAACATGATAATTTCCTCCATTAATGTTTCCCTCGTTGAATTTCACCCATATCTCCTTAAATTCAGCATCTTCCTCATACAACTCCTTCATACATTCAAAACCAACTATCTCCTATGCTAAAGTAATCAACAAAGAATCCCTCTTACTCAAAGTATAGGCCACATTATTTGACTTTCCTAACTTATGTTGAATAATGAAAGGGAACTTTTGCAGAAAACTGACCCATCGAGCATGCATCTTATTAATCATCTTCTAGTTATGGAGAAACTTCAAAGCCCGATGATCAGTGAACAGAATGAACTCCCTCTGAACTAGGTAATGCTTCCACTGTCTTAGAGCCATAAAAACAACATAGAACTCCTGATCATAAGTACTCTACTTCCATCGAGCATCAATCAGTTTATCACTGAAAAACACCACTGGTCTATTCTCATGGGATAGTACAGCTCCAATCCCTACGCCACTGGCATCCCATTCTACTTCAAAAACCTTATCAAAATCAGGCAGAGCTATACCCGCACATTACACAACTTTCCCTTTATCAAGGCAAAACTCTGTTCCTACTCAGGACCCCAAGGGAATTTTCCCTTTTTCAAACACTCAGTTATGGGAGCAGTCACATCACTGAAATTCTAGACGAAACGACTATGAAACGTAGCTAGACCATGAAAACTACGTACCTCCGTTATAGACGTAGGTGGTGGCTATTCGCGAATAACACGCACATTATCCTCGCCAACCTTTATTCCATATTCACCAACAACAAAACCCAAAAAAGTAACTTGTTGGTTCTAAACGTAACACTTTTTCATGTTAATATATAACTGATTTTTGAGAAAAACCTACAACACCTGCCTCAAATGCTCTAAATTTTCCTCTTTGGTCTTACTATAAATCAGAATATCATCAAAGTAAATCACCAAAAATAACCAATGAATAGGCGTAAAACCTGATTCATCAACCTCATAAAGGTACTAGGGGCATTGGACAATGCGAAAGACATCACCAACCACCCGTATAGCCCATCCTTGCTCTTGAAAGCCGTCTTCCACTCATTCCCAGGCCTTATAAAAATATGATGATATCCACTCCGAAGATCAATCTTCGAAAACACCTTCGAACTCGCCAACTCATCAAGCATGTCCTCCAATCGAGGAAATTTGTATCGATACTTGATAATAATATTGTTAATCGTCCTACTATCAACACACATCTTGCACTGAATTCTATTCTTAGGAACAATAAGAACAAAAACCGCATAAGGACTCATGCTTTCACGAATGAACCCTTTCTTCAGCAAGTCTTCATTCTGTTCCCTCAGAATCTCATTCTCCTTCGGACTCATACGATAGCGTGGGAGGTTTGGAAAGCTAGATCCGGGAACCAAATTAATCTGATGCTGAATATCCCGAATAGGAGGTAACTCACTTGGAAGCTCGTCACCAATTAACTGCTCGAAATCCTCCAAAATTGCCTGCACTTCTACTGGAATTGGTGCCTCCTCTTTCTCAGCACTCAGTAACCCCTTCATCACCACGGGATAAAAATTTCCAACTTTAGCAACAACCTCATTAAGTTCCTTTTCACCTCGTGTCATAATCAAAAAATTTAACTGCTTACTTTCTGCGACACTGTCAAAATGCTAAATAAGATCCATAGAAATCTTATGCCCACCCCATGCAAACAACATGATGTTGTCACGCCCCTTGTGCATAACATCATTATCAAACTGTCAAGGACGCCCCAAAAACACATGGCACACATCCATATCCAGTACATCACATATCACGTTCTCCCTGTAATGCTTCCCAATTGAAACAAGAACACTACAAGTTAACGTCACCCTAACCTGGTTACCCTTTCTAATCCAACCTAAGGTATAAGGTTTTTCATGACGTTCAGTGGGTAATTTCAAATATTCAACTAATTTCGCAGAAACAAGATTTTCAGAACTACCATTGATATGATGTCAAAAATATCATTTATTACTATTTTCTTAGTTTAATATTTTTAGAAGGTAAACACTATACTCTTTTTCCAACTAGAATTTTTAATGAGGTAATGTAATCATTTTAGTTTATTATTATTATTAATGAAGCCATAAACTCAGTCATGTTGGCTTAGAAGAGTTTTAGTAATATTTTAATTAGAGTTTGAATATTTAGTTTTTGATTTGATTAGAATTAAATTTGGTAGGTTTAGATAAGTTAGATTCATTCAAGAATTCATCCAATATTTTGGATGAATATGTTCATCATTTATGTTTAAATTAGGTATTTAGTTAGATATGGTATTAGCTTCTTAAAGCAGCCATAGGTTATTCCAATTTCTATTTGTACTGGCTGAATTATACCCTACAAATAGGGGAGACCATCCAAGAAATTAAACAACATTATTATCAATAATAAATTCAGACTTTCGAGTTTATACTATATTTTCATTTTTGTTTAATCCTGCGGGTTAATTAAGTCTCAATACCTTTTGTGAACTAATCCTACGAGCTAGTTAGTGAACAAAGACCCTTTATTTATGAGTTTATCCTGCGGGCTAGTTAACGAACAAATTCCTATATTGAAAGCTAATCCCGAGGGCTAGTTGGTGATCAATTCTAGTTGAAAGTAATCCCGAGGGTTAGTTATTCATCAATTCGTGCGATCAAGTGAGGGTTTGCAGATCCCTTCATTATGTCAAGGGTTTTAATTTTGCAATCCAGAGTCTTCACAAGGAGATTCACATCATTTGGTATCAGAGCAAAGCAAAATTTTATGCGACCATCATATCAGTCGGCGTCAGTTGGTATCATAGGGCGATAACAATTGGTACCTTCATATGAATTTTTATTTTTGAAAAAAATATTAACAAAAAAGAAGAAGCGGAGAGCAGAAACCCGCCAACAGAGGACTTGCCGCCGTCGCTCAAATTCCACTTCGCTGACCAGTGTTTCGACTGACGCTCAGCTCATCTCTGATCAAACCATTCTTCTCGTCGTCCATTGCAACTCCGACCGTCAGCTCCTCTTTTGTTTCAGGTTTCATTTTCTCCAGCCCCAACCTTCTTTTATCTCTGGCAGCACAGAGGAATAGAGTTCTAGTCGTCGGCGTGTGTGTTTAAATCTCGGTCCAGCAGCGCAGAAGCCATCTTCGCGAGGAAGACATTCGGTGCATGTCCGACACGCTCGAGCACACTGCTGGGCGCGTGAATTCCACGTTGCCGTCACTTTGAAAGCTCTTCTGACATACGCGCAATAAAAGTTCCATATCTTGAGCTGATCATTATTTCGTGAGTCATCCAATATATCGCGATTTGTTTATGTTCTCACGAGATGATCTGATTTTCTTGCCAGCAACTAATATCTCATGAATTCATAACTACATAGGATCCCAGTCACTACCTGCTCAACGTCCAGACATCATTTATTAGCACGATTTTGCAGGGATGGTGTGGGGCGTTTATCTACATTTATTTTTTAAGATCGTTCACGTTTCAAGGATGAAACTTTTTGACCACGGAGAGAATGATACGATGTAAAAAAATATCATTTATTACTATTTTCTTAGTTTAATATTTTTAGAAGGTCAACACTATAATCTTTTTTCCACTGGATTTTTAATGAGGTAGTGTGATAATTTTAGCTTATTTTTATTATTAGTGAAGCCATAAACTCGGCCATGTTGGCTTAGAAGAGTTTTGGTAATATTTTAATTAGAGTTTAGAACATTTAGTTTTGATTTGATTAGAATTAGATTTGGTTGGTTTAGACAAGTTAGATTCATTCAATAATTCATCCAATATTTGGATTGATTTACTTGGATGAATATGGTCATCATTTATATTCAAATTAGGTAGTTTAGTTAGATATGATATTAGTTTTTTAAATCTGCCATAAGTCATTCCAATTTCTATTTGTACTGGCCGAATTATACCCTATAAATAGGGGAAGCCATCCACGAAGTTAAACAACATTATTATCAATAAAAATCCAGACTTTTGAGTTTATTTTTTCATTGTTGCTTAATCCTTCGGATTAATTAAGTATCAATACCCTTTGTGAACTAATCCTACGGGCTAGTTAGTGAACAAAGACCCTTTATTTGTGAGTTAGTCCTGCATGCTAGTTAACGAACAAATTTCTATATTGAAAGCTAATCCCGAGTGCTAGTTGGTGATCAATTCGAGTTGAAAGTAATCCCGAGGGCTAGTTATTCATAAATTCGTGCGATTATGTGAGGGTTTGCAAATCCCTTCATTCGGTTAAAGATTTTAATTCCGCAATCCAAAGTCTTCGCAAGGAGATTCATATCAACCATTATTCACAATTAAGTTGCACAACTTATTATTAATCGAACAGTGGGTTTCGAAAAGATTCTTACTCCACCCCTCGTCCTAGGATGACAACAAAATCAACTGCAACACAATTATGACTTTCTCAGTTATCTCTTCTTCGGTGAATTCAGCTCCTTCATACTCATCCGCTGCATCATCCTTGCTATCTTCTTCTAGGAGAGCCACAGTCCTCGATGGGAAAATATTTGACATGTGTCCAACACCACCACGACGGAAACACTTTTCACCACGTGGCTTAGAATACGAGATAGGTTGTCTCTACACTGGTGCCCTAGCTGGGAACACCCTCTTGTCCTGCGCACCACCTGAACCACCACCACCAATACCAAGGTTAGAATCCTTGGTTACCATTGTCTTCTCCTTACTCCCGGATGACTCAAAATTACTTCGAGGCTGAAATTTTTGTACGCCAGAAAAGCTACCACCTTTCCCACGAAGGGGATTCTCCACCATCTATGCATTCATGGCCAACGTTTGAGTCTCGGTCACAGTCCACACGGTCTGTAACCCCATATTCTCCTGAATTGAAGGTTTCATGCCACATATATACCTAGTCACTTTTTGATTCTCAGACTTGCCAAGTTCATTGTGTTCACTGTAACACATGAATTCAGCAGTGCATTCCTGAATAGACCTCCTTCCTTGGGAGTATTCAATGTACAACTTGTACAAAATTTGCTCGTAATCACCCGGAAAAAATCAATCCAGCATCAATTGCTTCATCTTCCTCCATTATTTGATCGGATTCTTGTTCCTCTTGTGCCTTGAGTAAGCCAGCCTATCCCACCATAGAGTAGATGTACTCTTCAACTTAACCGCGACCATCTTGACTTGCTTGTCCTCAGGAATTTCCATGGCCTGAAAAAATTGATCCACCTCGATATTCCAATCCAACAACTCCTCTAAGCCCATGGATCCATAAAAGAAGGAAATATCAGCCTTAACCCGGTAATCAGGACTGTTCCATTGATTTTCATGGTTTATCATAGTTTTCGTGTAGGTTAATTCATCATCCAAACTTTATGAATCATTGCAAACATTCTTCCCCCTCAGATTCCTCCTAGCCGATTGCGCGCCATTGCTCGGAGTTTCCACTCGCGTCAATAATGCCTTTATCTGCCTACTCAACGCAGCCAGTGATGCAATAATTGCATTTCCTTCTGCCATGGTTAATGGTTGATCATTCATAATGAATCAATGGAAAAGGCCAGGGAAAAACCTGCTTTGATACCAATTGACACGGTCAAAATATCAAAGAGATCACAAACACGAATCTTGATGAACAATTAAGGTCTGCAAGCACAAACCCTAGGTTTTTTTGTTTTGGAATTCACCAAAGAGAAAATAATCTCAAAAATGTTATCATGAATGATAAAAAAATCTCCGAATAATACAAGAGGTCTTTAACTACTATAATGAAACCCTGGAAAAATAAAAAAGGAAATACAGAATTAATTCCAAAATAAAAAGAAAATCAGAAAATACTTAGAAATAGTAAATTTCCATTTGAGACCTTAAATGACCTCAAATGGCGAAACGCCTTTGATATACTCGTCGAGACGGTTCCAACGAATCTGGCCTCGCCTGTTTCTAACTCCGAACGCAAAAGTTATGTTTAAAACTGTATCGAACCTTTATGGCAATCCACCGCTTCTTCAATCTTTGCCGCCATTTGCCCCGCATCATGTCACAACCCCGTTCGAATAATTAGCTAAGGGGGCTAGGGAATTTAATAACAAGTCCAATAATTGGAAGACAATTGTGGAGATACCTAACTCTAACACCTTTGAACTATAATAACAAGTGCAAGATCTCACACTCTATGATACATGAGTTCATGGTGAAAAGCAAGCCACAAAAAGTGATACATGTCAAATTTGTTATTTGAAGCACCCCATCGACTCTTATCCTCAATTGTAAGAGGATTCTAGCGAGGAGGTAAATGCCATAGGTTTCCAAGGCCAAGGATGCCCGGGTGGCTAAGTGATGTAAAACGTAATATAGGAAAAATGAAACGCTAGGATTTGTATCCAAAGGTCGACTTTTATTAATCAAAACAAGAATGAAAATTACATAACAATACCTCCGCTATTTATAGGGAAGTAAATCTCATAAGGAAAAGAGGAAAAGCAAACTAAATTTCCTACTGAAAAGAGGAAAAGGAAACTAAGTCTCATAAGGAGAATGCCTTATTTAAATAAAGCAAACTAGATTACCTAATTAAGAGAAGGAAATAAAACACTTTAATTAAAGGAAGCAAACAAAATATCATCAATGCCTATCCCACCTATCCATAAATGCCAACCCTAATGCCACATCACTAAGGCTTCCAAAAGAAGTATGATCAATATTCTAACACATGTAATCTAGGAGGGAGAGATCATCACAATTTTCGGTATGAAAATGCTCCGGGAGGCCAATAAAAAAATTAAAATACTATGGACTACTTAAAAAATCCTATCCAATGCTTCAAGGAAAATCTCATGTCCAAGGTTAACGTTCTACCATGTTAAAGGAATAAATAATGAATGCTTTGGGTACTTCGACAAAGAATATGTTGCAATTATATATAAAAATAGCTCCCAATTTCAAGAAGGGACCCAGTCTAGCATTAAAACTTAGAGACTCAATTGATCCAAATCGTTTCATTGGTGAGTCGGTTGGGGGCCTCAGGGTAAGATATTTTGGAAAATTTCCCCTTGAAATGGAACTCAATCCATGAAAGTATGCAAGTTCCATTCCTTTGAGTAGTGGAAAGAGGTGAAGGAATCCAAAAAAGAGAATGTTGTAGTGAAAGAGGAGGCCGGAAAGGAGGTCAAGAAAGAAGTTGATGTGGGGAAAGAAATCAATGAAGAAGTGGATGTTCAAGAGTCGAGTCGACATACAAGCCGTGATCACTCCCACACAAGAAAGCAAAGGCATCATCACTTCATTCTTATGAACTAGATCTACCTTTTCCAAATGCATTAAAGGACTACAGGAGGAAGGAGAACGAAAAAGACATCTACGAAATCTTTTATAGATGTAAGGTAAAACTTCCTCTTATTGATACTATAAATAAAATTCATATACATGCTAAATTTCTTAAGGAGTGACGTGCAACTAAGTGAAATCGAATAATAAAGAGTGTTCAAAAAGTGAAAAATGAGTGACCCTATTTATGCTTTATTTCAAAAGAAACTTCCTCCAAAGTGTAGTGATCCGGGCATATTTACAATTCCCTGTGTGATAGGTGGTATTTGTTTTGAAAAGTTCATGCTAGATTTAGGATTTTACATTTATGTGATTCTTTACTTTCTACATGAATATTTGAAGCTTGGTACTTTACATAAAATTGAGGTGGTGATACAATTAGTCAACTATTCCAATACTTACCCTAAGGGTATTTTGGAGGATATGTTGGTTAAGGTTGACAAGTTTATCTTTCCCACCGATTTTTACGTTCTAGACATGCAAAATGATAAACATGCCACCCTTATTTTTTTTAATATGGCCACTTAAAAAATATTTAGAACCATAATTGATGTGAATAAAAAAAACTCACAATGTAATTGGATGGGGTTAATGTATAATATCCAAGAGATGATCAATCTTGCCCGTCTATTGATGTTATTGAAATTTTAGTGAAAGATGTGTTTGATGTTATTGGTGAAGATACCTACAAAGTTTTCGTAGAAAATAGCTTGAATGATGATTTTAATGCATATACTTTGAGTACTAACTTGAAGGACCCCATTTGTTAGATGAACACACTTAATAAGCTTCCTCTTGGCATGCCTTATTTTGATCTAACATGATTAAGATAAATGGAAATTTTTCCTACTTGTGAAGGCACCAATAGTGGAGTTGAAACCATAATAAATTAATCTCAAATATACGTTCCTTGATAAAGGAGAGATATTATCGGTGATCGTTTCAAGTAATATCACCTAGAATAAGAAGATAAGTTGGTTTTGGTGCTAAAGGAGTACAAACAAGCCATTGGATGAACTATTGCCGACATTAAAGACATAAGTCCTACCACTTGTATGCACTAGATCTAGTTGGAGAATGATGAAAAAATGGTGAAGCAACCACAACGTTAGTTGAATACACCTATGATGAAGTGGTGAAGATCGAGATTCTAAAGGTTCTCCTAGCCACCTATCTCCGATAAAATGTGGGCTAGTCTCACTCTAGTAGTGCCAAAGAAGTCTGATGTAACAGTGGAAAAGAACCAAGCGGGAGAGTTGGTTCCCACTCATATCCAAAAGGTGTGGTGTATTTGTATTTATTACCATAAGTAAATGTGGTAACTAGGAAATACCACTTTCCCTTGACCATAATTGATCAAATATTTGAGAAACTTGCTAGTGATGCCTTGTATTGCTTCTTAGAGGGGTACTCTGGGTACTTTTAGGTGCCATTACTCCAGAAGACCAAGAGAAGACCACTTTCACGTGACCCTTTGATACATTTTCTTATAGCTGCATGCCGTTTTGAGCTTTGCAATGCCCCTGATACTTTTTGGTGCATGGTAAGCATTTTATCAAAATTTGCTGAGAATTTTGTTAAAGTTTTTATGGATGATTAAACCTTTTATGGAACTCATTTGGTAATTTTTTGAATCATTTATCATCAATGCTTAAAGATGCATTGTCACTACTCTGTGTTAAATTCCAAAAAATATCATTTCATGATGGAAAAGGGCATTGTTTAGGCCATGTGGTTTCTTATAATGGTATTGGGGTAGACAAAGCTAAAATTGATACCATCCAAACTTTTTTTACCTTACCAATGTTTGCAAAGTGCGATCTTTCCTTGGTCATGCAAGTTTCTATCACCAATTCATAAAAGACCTTTAAAAAATTTTACATCCTTTGTGTAAATTATTACAAAAGAATGTTCATTTTTTGGTGGATGATGGTTGTAAGGGATACTTTGATTCTTTAAAGGAAACCCTTTCTTTGGATCCCATTATACAACCCCCAGAGTGGTCCCTTCCTTTTAAGATCATGTGCATTACTAGTGATTACACTGTTAGAAGGGTGTTAGTTTATGGGTGGGGAGAGTGCCCCATATCATATGTTATGCCTTTATGACTCCCAGAGAGGCCTAACACACTATTCCGCCATAGAGAAAAAGTTTTTGGTGATAGTATTTGCTTTGAAAAAAAATCAATCTTATTTTCTTGGTACAAAAGTTAGTGTATGCTCATCATTCAACTCTTAGACATCTAATGACAAAGATAAAGCATGAGAAAAGATTGATTAGATGGATCCTTCTCTTGGGGAAGTTCAACTTGGAGGTGGATGACAAGAAAGACACAAAGAACTTAGCAGTGATCGCTTGAGTATATTGGTGTCATGCTATGACTTAAGGCCTAATATAGAGAAACCATGCAAAGAGCCTACTCGGGAAGAATATCCCAATGAACATTTGTTCGCTCTTGGTGAATTTCATCGATAGTATCCAACATTGTGATATTTCTTATATCCAACAATTCCCTCCTCATTTTTCAGAAAGGACAAATTGAGAAGTGATGCAAACCACTATGTGTGAGATGATCCATATTCGTGGAAGAATTGTGTAGATCAAGTCATAAGAAGGTAACCACTTTGGCTTGCCCAGGTAGCCAAGGCCATGTGCCTGACTAGGTAAAACCCGGATTCATATCCCCTCCTCCCCAAAGTTGCATTATTATGCCTTCAAGACTTATGATACACCGTGTTAGGTGTGGGGAGTCTCTACAAGTGTGGAGCTACAGTGAGAGACTCACCTTCAATGGTGTCTCATCCCTTTGCATGAAAGTGGTTTAAAAAAATAGTCATAAGAGGGTGTAACCCCAATAGTGTGGTAAATTCAAATTCTTACCTTTTGTAATGCACATGCATGTGAATGGCATTTTGGTGTCAACAGAACTATTGGGAAGGTACTATATTGTGGATTTTATTGGTCTGACTCGCATAAATATATTTGTAATTTTGTAATTTTTGTGATAATGACCAAAGACTCGAGAATATTTCTTCAAGAAAATATGTGAGGTCTCATACATTATGACATGTATAATATCGTTTTGTATTAAGATAAATTGAAATAATAAAAATCCTAGTTAAAATCACTTATGATTTACAGGAAAAATCACCAGTTAATAAATCACGAGGTACAAAAAAAAATAAAAAAAAATAAAAATATATATATATATATATAAACACACACATATGTATATATTCAAGTAAGGTGGAACATTATAAAATACCAGATCGATAATATAAAAAACAAGAACGTAAAGGACTCTAGACATTACAAAGAGTATACAATTCAATGCAAATGAAGAAACATTAAGTTTAAGGCAAGAGTATTAAAATACAGGGTTAAATACACTTCTAACCCTAACTTTAGCCCTAGAGTGCTAATATAACCCTACAAAATGAGAAAGTTCCAAAATAACCTTAATTTTATGACAAATTATGCAATTATAACTTTTGTCCTAATTTCGGCATTGACCAAAGAAATTGAACGTTGACCAAACCTAAAATGTTGAAAATACCCTTGACCATTTAGCTGCCGTGGGGGGG
>JAULKM010056216.1:0-12520 GCA_032355605.1 Rubia tinctorum
TTATGATGTAAACCTACCTAAATCTAGAAATCTTCCAACAAAAATATAACAAAAGAGATGTTAAATGCTTCAGAAAACACACGCATTTGACATCTCATCATGGCTTAAGTCATTGCTTCATGACTTGGGTGTTGTGCATTTTACTCCTATGCGACTGTTTTATGACAGTCAATCAGCTCTCCACATTGCGGAAAGTCCAGTGTTCTATTAATGTACGAAGGATATAGAAGTTGATAGTCATTTTTTCTGTGATCTTGTACAGTCAGGTACTCTTGTCACTCATCATATTCGCGCGGGCGAACTCAATTCCATTCATTACTTAGCAAGTTGGGTATTTCGGATCCCCATGTTTCAACTTAAGGAGTATTATTAAGGAATCACAATATTATGTGAATATTATTTTTAATTGTAATTAGATTATATTCTTTTTCCTTTTCTGTATTGGTCTTTGTACCTCTATATAATGTACCCCGGAGTATGAATACAAACACACATTATTATCCTTATTTTCTATAGCTTGAAATGATTAATATCCTATAATAATGAAAACATATTAAATAAAGACTCACTATTATTTGTGGGAATTTTTCATAAGTGAGCATGCGTGTGTAGCATGCATGCAAATAACTAGAATATGATATTTTGGAGACCCATAAAGAAACAAAATATTTATCCAAGACATTCTTGAGCATGAGCATTCTGGGTTAACCTATTTATCATGGAAAATCAAACAAAACACTTTGGTTTGAAGGGAGAAATGGTATTATTATTTTTATATTTAGAACAATGATGAAACTAATCACGTCACATGTAAGAGTGTGGTTTTTCAAAATAAGGAAAAATAAGAACCCTTAAATTGTCATGGATTGGAATTATACACACAAACCAAACTATCCTGTCATCAGATTGGAGCTTTAATTTGAGAAACTTGGAAACAAGGAAAATGGCACATGTTGCAACTTTGTGAAGATTAAATTCCAAACACAACACTTTCCACAGTGAAAAACATGAATTTGGAACATATGAGGGAAGTTAATTTTTTTTTAATTTCATTCAAAATTTTCTATGTCGCCTGAATATTGTACATAATTTTGTTCATCTTGCATGCAAAAAAAAAGTCATGTATACCAATTTGTCTTGAACTAATCAATATCCTAGTACATTGAAAACATATAAAAATGCATGCTTAAACTTTTTTTATGGGAAAACAATGTTCATTCCTTTGTTAAAAGATTGAAATTATTATACGGTTTTCAAGAATTTTAGAGTGCTTGTATTTGCATTTGCCAGCAGCGTGTAAATAAAAAAATAGAAAATATTAATGGCTGACTGAGAAAATAAATTGTTTCGAGGTATTCTCGATCATTCCCACTATCGGTTCTGCAATGCATTATGGTAAATCATGCATAATAATTTGGAATATTAGGAAGATTGTAGTTTTTCCCACGATCCACATTTTTAGGTCTACAGTTGGATGGGAAAATTACATTGAGAAACTAAGCGGCAAGGAAAAATGGCACTTGCTGCATTGTGGTGAAACTTCAATTGTAAACATAAGGACATCGGAATCCTGTGTGCAACTATCCATTGTAAAAAAGAAGAAGTCGGAACCTATGTAGGAATTTTAAATTTTGAATTAAATTTCAATCTCCGTTGTCGCCAAAATTCCGTACGTTATTTTTGAAATGTTTTTTGCAAAATAAAAAAGTCATATTTAGCTATTTGCCTTTAAATGAGTAAGATCCTAGTATGTTGAAACATATTAAATACTTGCTCGATATTTTTGGTGGAAAACAAATGTTCATTCCCTTGTAAAATATTGAACTTGTTATAAGTGCTGAGAAGTTTTCATGAGTGTACATGTGCCTGAAGCATGCGTGTGTGCATATATTAAGAAAGGTATATATTCGATGTCGTTAAAGAAACTAACTTGTTTCGAGATATTCTTTCGCATTCATATTCTAGGTTAACCAACTAATCATGGAAAATCACAAATAGATCTTTGGTTTGAAGGGTGAAATAGTATTAATATTTTGTATTTAGAGCAACGATGGAACTCATCACGGTACACATAAGGGTTTGCTCTTTCAAAGTAAAGCAAAATACCAACCCTTAAATTGGCATGCATCGACATTATACTCGTTCACCATACCTTCTCACCATCAAATTAGAGCATTACTTTGAGAAACTTCGTGATCGATGAGGAAAATGGAACCTACTTCAATATGGTTTAGCTTAAATTGCAATCATAATACATTATAAACCTCCATGCCACTATCCGTAGTGAATAAGAATTAGTCGGAAACTATGTAGGAATTGTAAAATTTTGAATTGATTTTCTAATTTCCATTGTCGTCAAAATCCTGCTTACTATGTTTAATTGGCGTAGGAAAAATAAACAAGTCATATTTATCTATTTGTCTTGAAACTATTAATATCCTAGTTTAATAAAAACATATTAAATGCAGACTCGTTATTTTTTGTGACAAAGTAATCTCCATTCCCTTGTTAAAATATTGAAGTTGTTAGACTAGTTGGGAATATTTCATGGTGCTTGTGTGTGCAACGTGTATGCATGCAAATAACTAAAATATGATATATTAGAGACACATAAAGAAACTAACTTGATTCGAGGCATTCTTGAGCATTCCCATTCTGGGTTAACCCATGTATCATGGAAAATCAAACAAAAATATTTGGTTTGGAGGGAGAAAGTTTATTATTATTTTTTTATATTTAGAGAAACTGTGAAAGTCATCACGGTGCACATAAGGGTGTGATTTTTTAAAATAATGCAAAATATTAACCAGTGAATTGTTTTGGATGCTCCAAACCTTCTCGCCATCACATTGGAGAATTAATTTAAGGATTTTACGATGAGACATGTTGCAGTGAAACTTGAATTCCAAGTATAAGGACATCAAAAGGCTACATGAAACTTTGTATAGCAAAAAGAAGAAATCGGAACATATGTAGGAAGTTGATTTTTTTTAATTTCATTTAAAATTTTCATTCACTAGAATCCTGCACATAATTTTGTTTATGTTGCAATAAAACCAAGGTCACATTTACCAATGTTGCGTGAAATAATAAATATCCTAGTACAATAAAAAATAGATAAAAGCATATAGTAAACATTTTTTACGGAAAAAGAATGTCCATTTCCTTGTTAAAAGATTGAACTTCTTATACAAATTTTGAATTCATTAGAGTCCATGTGATTAAAGTGTGCATATAAATAAATAGAAAATATTAAAAACTTATTCAGAAACTAACTTTTTTTGAGGCATTTTTTATCATTCTCACTCTCGTTTACGCAAAGCATTATGATAACTCATGCACCATAATTACGTAAATAAGGAAGAGTGTATTTTTTTTTCTTAGATGCACATTTTTATAGCTATAATTAATCACATGTAAATATACATGAAGACACTTCATAATCGTGCATTGACATTCATGAAGCAATGGAGTTATAGAATATTAATAATTAAAGAATTACCTTTCAAATTATAAGGCTAACAACAGTAATCGCTATCAAGTTTTCCATCAGCGAAACTCAAACATTTCCATTGATGTCTCCTTATCTTTGTTGTGTGCATTGGCATTCATTATTGAAAAACACGAGTCCAAGTTTTGGTAATCCCATGAATATGCTAATCTTTTTGTTTATTGATATCTTGTGCACTTTATTTTCTTACAACACTTTTAATGTATGGAAAAACACCAACGCTTCAATCGGCGTGTATTTACATTATATTTGTACCACCAAACCTTCTCGCCATTGAATGAGAAGTTCTCTTTGACATTGACGTACACATGGTAATTTTTTATTTATTACTATTTTATAATCCTCATAAATTATTTAGATATAGCATTTGTCCTTCCTTTATAGTTTTTGAAGACAAACAACACCATATTTGAAATCCCAAATGAAATTGTGCCAAAATAAGCTCGCTAAATACATCTTTACCATCCATATTGTAAGTTTATCCAGGCCTACCTTTGTACCAGACAAGTAAATATGTATGACAGATCTGAAGAATCCATACATGGGCAGTTACCACTTTTTGTGGTTGTTTGGAAATTTCTGTATGTAATTTACAAAATCCACACTACGTTCAAGCGACCAATGTGAGATATCATATAGGTTAGATTAGCAGTTTCCACATTGTTTTGTGAAGATATTTATCTATATTAGTCACTAAATGTGGATTGTGAGGTTCTATTTTGAATACAATAATAGAAGTTAA
This sequence comes from Rubia tinctorum, assembly GCA_032355605.1. NCBI lineage: Eukaryota > Viridiplantae > Streptophyta > Magnoliopsida > Gentianales > Rubiaceae > Rubia > Rubia tinctorum. The sequence goes on from JAULKM010056216.1 coordinate 4,254, forward strand.
CATTTTCCGAAAGTATTTCCAATTTTGGACAGTTTAACAGATGCGGAAAATCACCGCTTAGATACATATTTCGATATCGGAACGTATTTTTAAAAATTCAAAATTATCAATTCAAAAATGGACGCAGACGTTGTGACCAACTACATTCATGAAGCTGATTGATAATTCTGACATCATATCCAAATCGTACGACCAATAATCTGATATCGTAAGATAAAATCCCTATAACCACCACGTACAACTTTCGAATTTGGAAGTTCACTATGGACAAACATAAAATGAGCCATTACAGTTTGACTTCTAATATCAGAAAAATTATACCACTACACCAAATGGAAGTGTTTCGATCTCAGAATGTTATGCAGCGGGTTATGAAATTACATAACACAAAGCTTACATACGTTGATTGAGACAAACAACGATGAAAGTTTGACTGTCGTCTAACAAAGGGGTAGGAATCGTGGAGGTGCCAGGGACGGAGGTTTGAATATGTCGTCCTACTATCAATATCAGCATCGCAAATTAGGCACTTCTGCACTAGTGTTGAGTTGGTTAGTATTTTAATTATATTTAATAAACAAAAAAATAAATGAAATAAGCATATATAATTAATTGTAATTTCGTATCACAAGAAATTAAAATAAATTAATAATTTATTTAAAAATTAAATAATTTATTCAAATTTTCATTGGAGATATTAATTTGGACTATGCATTAAATCAGTATTACGTGTCAATCGGGAAAAAACACCTCCATTTGAAGAGAAAATTTAAGTTAATTATTGGAGGGAAATTGAAAACATGTAGAATACCAATTAATGGAGAAACGTAATTTAATAAGGGATAGTGATGTTTTGTATTTTATTTTGGTTATATTAGTTACTCTAGTTTAAAAAGAACTCCACCATTACACAACTTTCAATAAAAACCAGTAATGTTAAAGAGTGTCCATTCTAGAAAATATCTTATGTAAATAAATCTCAAATGAATCGAACTAAATTCTCCATGCTGAAAACAATGGTAGTAATCATTTATGGTCTCGTCATAATAAGCTCTTACACAATGAAACTCATAAGAATCTTCGATTTCACTGTGTAAAATTCTCTTTACACTAGCTGGAGGGTATAAAACATTGAAAAAGAGATCAAATAAGTTGAAATGAAACAAATGGTGTACTCAAATCATTGATCATATGCAAACTTCTAGAATAAAAAAATCTTTGACGCAGTAAAAGGCCCTGACTTCACTTGCTTATGTGGTTCATAAAAGATACAGAAAGCGCTAACTCATGGAATATGGAGAGTCAATATAGATAGATCAAATTCTTAAAGTACAACTTATTAAAGAGATGGTTTTAAGACATTCACTTACCAAATGTGTAGAGATAAAACTATATCTAAATATAGTAATAAAATGAGATGCACAAACAATCATCACATATACAAAGACAAGGATAAAGATCACATCATGAACTCATATGCTCAGATATTATAGTACTGAAGTCAAAGTTACATGATCTAGAAGTGTCCAGAAATCTGAGACATGTGAATAGATAACACGTGAATTAGCATAATTCCTAAAGAAAAATATCTTGAATTCTTATTCATGGAGTTCTACTTCAAATTTTGTAACTTGTTCCACTTATTAATGAAATACTCATTTAATTCTTCTATATATAAAAAATTATATTATTGAAAGCGATTTCAGAATGGCGGTCTTATCGTGATATTTAATGAAAAAATCAATGTTGTAATTATAAATAGAAATTTTTTTGAATCAATTCAATTGAATTTTTTCTTAGAAAAGCTATATAAAAGTGTGGTGACACGAAATGTAAATGAAAATTATACTATCCCCGATAAAAATATTTTTTGACTTTATATTTTTAGTCTAGGACTAGTAGTCCATTTCACAACCTAGATTTTTTGTTGATTCGCTAATGAAAGGTAATAAAGAAAAAAGTTAAAATAAAAATAAAAATTTGTGGTTCAGATTATATCCATATGTTATTATTTGAAATTATTGGAATTCTAATGCTCCTTTCATCCCATTAAAACTTGCACATTATCATTTTTCAGTCAAACTTGTTAAATATTGGTCATATATTTAAATAGATATGTAAGCAATAATATTATCGTATGGGATATTGTTAAAAAATATTTACATGTAGACTCTAAATACCAAAATTTTGTTCATTATTTTTATAAGTAGTTACATATATTTACAGTCAAATATGTTTACTAAAAATTGTGAAAATAATTCTATATATGGAGATTTAAGTTGGATAGAGGGAGTACAAGTATTTGTTTGAATCATGCATCCCTCATTTCTTTCTTTAAGAAATGCTCAAACAGAAAACGAAAATGTAACTATAGTTTTATTATATTTAAATTTTGACTAATCTAAATCAATTATATTTGTGTAAAATTTTAGTTATATGCAAAGGTATAATTTATGTTATTCATGTCGACATTGACAAAAGAATTTATGATCTTAAAATTTTGATAATTCCAAAATACTCCATGTATATTAAGATTTTGATTTTAACCCTAAATTATGAGAATATTGGTATTTTAGTCCTTATTATCATTGATTAATGAGTCAACATAGAACTTCAAGTAATGCGATGTGAAATGGATTATTAATGCCAAAATCATATAGTCGGGGACTATTTATGCTACATATGATAATAGGGAACCAAAATTACACCTCTACCAAATATTGTGGGTCAGGATATTTTAGAAATGTAAATGAGACAATTGTTTGTATGTCTAAGATATTTATTGTTTTAGTTTGTATCAAAAAAAAATTTAAGTAGTGATGATTTCAATCAATTCAATGTTATATTGTTTTTAGTATCATAAGTGACACGTCATGGGAAGGTCATGGAAGAGTAAGATAGTATCGAAACAGAAATCGATAACTATATTTTTAGAGAGGTGGGAATAATTTTTATTTTGTACGAATTTATAAGATTGAAATGAATTTAAAATTTCAAACTATCATGAATGATTAAAAGAGTGGATACATAGATATTAATAAGAGAAGGGAAAAGGTCAATTAAACAAAAAGATGTTGGTATGTATGATCCTAATAAATATAGCATTATCAAGCATTCACTTTATAGTTGTCACCTAAGATTTTATTACTTTACTAACCTTAATAACTATACCTTTCAACCATTACATTATTACTTTGTATTTCATTCCTTACTCGACTATGTGTTACTATCGTCTGCCATCTTTCACCATCCGCTCAACACCTTCAAATTTTAGTAATCAATTAATTTAAAAAGTGACATTAGAGAGTGATTGAAAATTTTCGTGAAAGCACAATAAACCTCATAAAACTCACGTTATAAACCATCCATGTAGACATCAAGAGTGGTATAACATTGGAAATCAATGTACTCGGGGATGGCATCGGCAGAGGTAACGAGGTAGTAGAGGATGACTTGGTAATCCCTCAATAAATAGGGAGCGATTCTCCACAAGATAACTGATCAATGACAACCCATTGACTAGGAACACAATCATCTATTGGAGTCTATTACATGGCATCCAGAGTGTGCTCGATTTTAGGTTTCAAACTTTGATTGTGTTTATGTTGAGGACAACGTTGAAGCCAATGTAAAATATGGAGAAGATCAGTAGGCTGCAAAACAAATATTTATACATATTTTGACTCTTTCTTGAACGTAGTTTTTTATCAACAATTATGGCAATTATGAATTTAATTATTCAATAAATTAAAACCCATGTATAAGATAAAATAGCATAGCAGGCTGTGGAATTTAATTCTTTCTCTATGGATTTTCAACACTTTCTAAGGTATAAAATATTAAGAGAACAATAGAAGATAGATGAGCGGTGAAATATATTGAGCGAATGTTATAGATAAGCGAGATGGAAGATATTGTTTAATAAATATGAAAATTATACTCTTCATCGAACTCCATCTAATACCGTCGATTTAAGCAGTTGACATATATAATAATACATTTAGAATAATCAATTATGTATAGAATGATAATACATAAAATGAAACTTTAATTCATGTTTACAATATTTGTTGTATAATCTTTTGCACTATTAATTATACAGATAAAATTATCACATATGCATTCTCTTGAGTGTTTTTCAACGACAAAATATATGTTGAAATTCATATAAATTTTTATTTTTCTACATTAATATTCTAAGGAAAATTTAAAACTATAAACTAAAGACAATCTCTTATAAAAATAAATAAAATGAAACTTTTTTTAGTGTCATGTAAACTACTGAATTCTTTGTTCTTTTTATTATATATAATTTTTGGCCAAAATATAGCAAATTTTTCGGCCCAAAATATCTTTTCACATAAATGTATCATAAATAATTTATATTTGTGCAATTGTGCACCTTTTATGATTCTTTCACCCATGTTTTATTATATTATATTTTATTATTTTATCATTTGAAGTCGTATCCTCTCCTCTCCTCTTCTCAATCCCATTCTTAGTGCACTTCCTAAATTGGTAGTTCTTCCCAATCATAGTTCAATTCGTCAATTACCAAGGGTACCATCCAATTGCATATGAAAATGTTGAAGACCCCGATTTGAAGGTACATTTTGAATTTTTTTATTAGGTTTAAGTCTGTTCAAAAAAATTGTGAAATGTAATTTTTTTGTACCATTTTGATCCGTGTGATGGAAATCGATAATTAAATTTATTTCCCTCATTTATAGGCATTATTAATTTTATTTCCCTCGATAATTAAATTGCAGTGCACAACTTCTGCAGTTCACACCAAAACATTGCCTCAAAATCTTGAAATTATATCACCATCGAAGATGCGTTGTAGGAAAGAAAACTACCCTTTATTGAACACTTTCCTTTCTCTCTCTCCGAGCTGCTGCATTTCCTACTCCCTTAGTTTGGCTGTTGTTGTTCTATTTCATTGAAGTTTTTGTGTTTTTTTAAACTTGGTTATGAAAATGAAGGATAAGGGGTTTGGTTAAGGCTTTCAAGCATTAACAGAGATTGAAAAAATAAGGAAATTTCTAAGGGACAGGGGAAGAAAGAGAAAGAAGAGTAAGGATTCTGAATATGTTCTGAGTAGTGGGGATACTGAGACTGAAAGATATGAGAGAGGGAGGTCTCAGAGTCCATATATGAATGCGGATACTTCTTCAAGTGAGAGAACTCTGAGTGACACCGAAAGCAACATGGTGGGGATGAGAACTGAGAGACGAAAGAGAAGATATGTCTTCGATAGGGAACAACCAAGCTCTAGAAGAAGACTGAATCGAGCTGGTGAGAAAATGCATAGTGGTAGTCTCTTCTCACTGTATTTTTTCTAGTTTCTGTTGTTGATGCAAGTTTTTGAGTTTATTTATCATGCCCCCATAAATTTTTGGTTTCCGCTTTGGAAGCTGTAACTTGCACCCCCATAAGGCATAACTGTAGCTGTAGTACACTACTATTTAATGATTCATGGCAGTAATTCTGTTTGCAACTTTTGAGAATCAGTTTGAATAGTTTTTTATGAATCTTCTCCTTATCTATAACAAGTGATTGCTATTATTATTTTTGTTTCTATTGTTGATGAAAGTTCTTTATTTTATTGGTCATTCCATGTTGAGTTCATCAATATATAACACTGCTTAACGTTTGAGGCTTGCCATGGTTTTGGACATTGATTTGCATCACAATCAGCAAGAGTGACTGGTTGTACCATGTATTATATATATATATATATATATATATATATGTGATATGTATAAATACTAAGATCTTAGCACTTTTATACAATGGGATCTTTCATTATTCTATGTTCATCTCATATGGAGTGTCGCGGTAGTGGATCTCACTTTAGCATGGAGAGTGGCAATTCTCTGTATGGCAGACGTGCAATGGCTGCAGCTGGTGTTAGAAGTCGACGTAGACGCAGGGGGATCCCAATGGGCAATGGTGCTAGATCAAAGGATCTTCTTTCTGAAAGAAGGGCTGGAAATGCTAGAAGTGAAGTCCCGGAGCCTAGTAAACACAATAGAGAGGGGACCGAGTAAAAGAAGCTGTCCAGCCAGAAAAATCTACTCAATCTGCTGGTATTGTATTTATTCTATTGACTTTATGAACCTGTAAAATTTTGATGTTATAACGATGTGGTTTGTGCGGTAAATCTTGTGTTGTAAATTAGTTAATCATTTTCAACCATTTTTTATGCAACATTGTCAAGAAGTTGGCGCATGTGAAGGAATCACATCTATTTCTCATTGCACATGATTGTTTCACTTACTCATGTAATTTGAAAGGTCTCTGTGACTTGTGCTTGTGAAACATGAGTTGTCTATTGTTGTTTGCTCAAGTACATGATCAATATTTTTTTAGAGAAAACAATATGATCAATGGGTTGAGTTTAGAAGGTAAAATGATGATCAAACTTTACTTTGGACATATTTTAATGTTTAACCACTTGATCACAAATGGAAATATCATCTGTCATTTGTCATTTACCTTCAGCTTTAAAGTCTCACATGTGAGGCCGCCTTAATTTCAAAGGTTTTATAGAGCTAGAATCTGTTTCATATGTAGGAAACAATTGTGGCTTCAAACTTATCATCTCTTAGTGTCTAACTTAGTGTTTTTATAGTTGGAAAAATGTGGCTTCGAAATTGTGTTTTTATTATGAGGTGGTTTGTGTAAAAAACTTGTCAAGCCTTTAATTCTAAAGTTGAATTTGATATTCATGAAAATTGTTTGCCTGTTGGTTTTCTTGTATTTGCACGAGGCTTGGTATGAATCTCTGATGAGATGCCAAAATGCATGTATTTTCCTAAGCCTCTAGCATCTCTTTTGTTATCATTTTGTTGAAAGATCGCTAGATTTAGGGTTGGATTACCCATTTTGGTTTTTCATAACTAAATCCTTCTTTTCTTAACCTACTTTAAATCTAATGGAATTATATCCTCATGAGTGATGTGCTCATCTCTTTTTTAGCACATTTGAAACTCATATTTGTAATAGACTAAGCTTTTGTATAAGAATAACGGATACTTTGTTGGTAAGAAAGTTAGGATGATGATTTAGGAGTTATATCCTAAGTCTCTAGTTTAAGGTGTTTACGAAAGGTATTTTATGATCATGTTCATGATGAAAGATTAAAGAATGAATATTTACAAGGAAATAAGGGTTTAGAAGTAAAGGCCAATGCAATTTGGTAGAAGAAAAGTCCAGATTTGAAGAAGGATGGCCGGCCGGCCGACGCGAAGAACTGCCAGTCGACAGGCCAGGTGAAGAAGACCAGGCGCGTGGCTCAGGCACTGAACCGCGCACCCGCTCACCCCAAACACTGGGGAAAACCAGCCCCAAAATGGAAACAGCACGCCCGGCTCCTGCTTACGAGCGCCCGTGCGCGTCCCCCCTCGGTGCTACAGCCCGCGCACATCCTAGTGTCCTGCGCGCCCGACCGCGTGCGTCCCAGCTCATGCGTATCCGCCCGAATGCTGCACCCCACGTGCACCCTGCACACCCGACTCTCTCTTTGACTAGTATTCTCACCATTTCTTGTACTACAAATATCCCTTATCTTATCTTCATTCTAACTTTTCTCTTGGCCAAAAATCATCTTCCAAAACCATATTTTTTTCATTTATTTTCATCTTTTCTGTCTTTCTTTATGTATGAATTTGTCTATGAATGTTATTATGATTTGTTTTAGCTAAACTTATCACTTGGGAGTAATTGTTTGAATCTTCCAAACCCATGTAGTAAGACTTTATTTTTACTCTTTCATGAACATTGGTTGTGAAGTATTTATTGTGCCATTAATGTTTTTGTTTACTTCATTTATGTTTGGGTTGTTTGAGCATATGAAGTGTTTGCATGATTAAGTGCTAGAAGTGCTAGGAAAGTGTACAATTTCTTCTCACCTTTGGCATGAAAATCTAAGAATATGGAATTACAACTTATTGTGAGTAAATGATGTTAATCTTGTTAGATGAGTATGTTAATGTTGTTTGTTATCATATTTTTCCTAAGTTATCAATGAAAGATTGAATCTTGAATTTCGTTTGTTCTAGGTTTAGTCTAATAAATGCTTTGTTTGGGTAAATGGCTAGGCATTTGGTTTAATTCTTATAGTTGTTATCAAATTTATAGTTCTTAGTATATAATGCCATTGATGAAATACCTTTAGGCATTGTATGTCTAAAGTGCTTATCAATGAGGTTTGAAAATGGTCGTTGAACGTCTTTGCAAATTACTAACTAAGAAGAAATGAA
>JAULKM010056236.1:0-12520 GCA_032355605.1 Rubia tinctorum
AATACATACAAATAAAATGAAATATATAGCTCAAATATTACATTTTTATTTTTTTCTAAATTATATATGGTAGTTCACGTACGGTTTTAAAATGATGGAAACAGTTTCATTTCAACTAATCATATTTTTTTATCGGGATTTTGCATTTAATCATCGCATCCACTATCATTCAAAATTTTGTGAATTGAGTATTTTTTATTTATTTAAATAAGGTTCAGTCCAGTTCAATCTATTATATTTGTTAAAATTTAGTTCAGTTCTTTTCAATTCAATTTATTATATTTATTAAAATTTAACTCAATTCAGTTCAGTTTTTTATATTTATTTAAATTGTGCTCAGATCATTTCAGTTTATTATATTGTATTTACTTAAATTCAGTTTAGTTCAGTTTATTATATTTTAATTACTTAAATCTAGTTCAGTTCAATTTATTATATTTATTTAAATTCAGTTATGTTCAGTTTAGTTTATTGTATTTATTTTAAATTCTGTCCAGTTCAGTTTATTATATTTATTTAAATTTAGTTCAGTTTATTATATTTTTTTATTCGATTCAGTTAAATTTATTATATTTATTTTAATTCAGTTCAGTTTATTATATTTATTAGATTTCAGTTCAGTTCAATTCAATTTATTATATTTATTTTAATTCAGTTCTGTTTATGATGTGGTAATCCGATCAAGTAAGGTGCTCACCATTCAAGGTAATGTATCTCTTCCCGCAAGACAAATCCCGGAACTAACTCCGAGGAAAACACTCCGACGTTCAAGTCAGTATTTTCCTTTGAAAACTAGAATTTCTAAGCTCAGTCTTACTTACCTGTTTCATTGCTCATCTCCTTGTATTTATAGATGTCTGCAACCATGGTTCTGTATTGTCACGTTTGAGATCATGGGTTGTGTAATGGTTCATACGATCATAGGTTGTGTCATGGTTCATACGATCATGGGTTGTGTCATGGTTCATACGATCTTGGTTCATGGTTAAACTTCTAGACGTGGTTCCGCCTTTATCGATTCGCTGCCAAGTCTTTCAAACAAGGTTCCACCTTTCCCGGTTTATTGGTAACACGGACATAGGGCTTCACAATCGAGTATTGGGTTGGGCCTAGAAGCCAGCTTCCTCCATATTGTGGGCTAGATATACACCATAACCCCCCCCAGCCATGAACAATAGTGAATGCGAAGCGATAACCTTTTATTTTTGTATTGTATTTGCGAAATATTGTTTCGCAAATTGCTGAAGCTATAATAACATGTTCGCCTCCAATATAAAAATTTCATCTTCTGGAAGTGTTGCTTGCTTCTTGACTACTAATGCGATGGTGCTGTTATCTTGATTTTGGAATTTCAATTTCTCCTTATCTGTTGTATTTATAAATAACTTGACTGTTTGGGATTTTGCTTCATTGAACAAAGATTTTCTCCCCCTTATTCGCTGTATTGTACCAAAATTTTCTCTGGCCACTTTGTCTTCCCCTTCATAAATGCTTCGGTTTTGGTGATTTTACTTTGTCAGTATTCAGTGTGTTGCGTGTATCTATATTCCGTCAGCTTCTCCAATTCCTACAAAAGGTAGGCTACTTTTGGCAGACATTAATCTTTGCTTTTCTTGTCCTATTTCACTTCTCTTATATTTTTAGTTTCTTATATTTTATTCTTTAACCTATTTGTATTCTTCATCGTCTTCATCTTCCTTTTATTGCACCAGTTCTTCGCCGCTCTCCGTCAAATCGTAAGTTTTTCCTTTTGTCTGATTTTGTTTTTTCTAAGGCGATACTTATATTTGTGTATTTGTGCGTCATCTCTGTTACAGTAGCTTTCCTTTTTTAACCTTAGTTTGCATATTCTCCAATTGGATTTCTTCTTTGGGTCTGGGCTATGTGTTCTGTGTTTTTTCCTTATTTTTTTCCAAAATACACCCTTTTTGCCTTCTGTAATCTCTGACTAATAGTTTTCATCTGGATCTTAGAAATTCCCACTGTTTCAATGTCTACCTCTAATATTTCCGATCCTTCAGTAAAAGATGTTGTTTTCGACAATGTCTATTCTGGGGAGGAGTTCGACCATCCCACTGGTTCTTCTATCCTTAGTAGCATCATTTCTGATTATCACTTGGAAAATCTAAAGGATAGTTAACTTTTTTGTCTTCATATGAACTTAGTGCTCCCGAACCTTCTGAAAACGTTCGCACTCCTCAGTCTGGCTTTATCTCCTGCTACTTAAATCATCTTTAAGTTCGGACATATTTTTCCCTTACCTTAGCATATTCTAAATTTACTCTCACATAATCGGGTCGCATTATCTCAGTTTCACCCTAAAGCTATTTCAATTTTTGTTGTCTTCTGTCACGTGAAACAGCTCAGGTTCCCTTTTCTGTTGACTTATTTTGTATTCTTTATCAACTTCGTAAGGTGAAAAATTCATCTGACGAATTCACCATTCATCCAGTCATTCCAAATGTTGAGTTCGTCATTGGATTCCCTAATAATTGTGGGTGTGAAATAAAAAAACTTTCTAAAATTTGGTAGTGGCGATAAAAAAATCCTTTCCAGTTTGGAACTATAATGTTCCTAAATCAAAACTCCTTAAGGTTGGGGTTCGCCTTAATGCTGAGTCCGAGGTTGTATTAACACTCAGCTAACATTCGATGTTTCTTCGCAACGCTGATACTATGAGCGAAGGTGTTTCCTCATCACTGTTTTTTGTTTTTCATTACCTTATTTATTTATATCTTACTTTTCTCGTTGTCTTACTGTCTTTACGTACTCATCTGACTTCTTTTGCATACTAAATTGCAGATATGGACTTAACCAGGAGTCCCATTGAGAAAGCCTTTTTTCTCTAATGATGAAGATGAACAACCCGAATAAATGCCTGTTCAAACCGCTGAAAACACTCCAACAATTGTCTCTTGAAACAAGGTTACCGAAGCTGTCTCTCAGCTGCAAACTCCTGAGGCTACCACTAAATAAGGTAGGAGACAGTTTGACATGATACTCATGATACTTCTCGTGGAAGAATGCACAAGGAAGCAACGAGGGGATCCTCGCACACTTCGGATCATCCTCAGAAGAAAGGGCACATTAGCCATTTTCACTCTAAGCCCCCACTGCGAAGCCATGACTTGATGGTGGAAAGAACAATTCATGCTACCCTATCCAAACTCTCTCTTCATTAAACCATGGTTGTGGTATGTTTTTATCTTTAAGGTTTTATGTGTGCTTTGATTATGTACTTCTTTTTTTGTGATATCTAACCTCCATACTTGCTTTCATATTTTTGAAAATTAGGTTCGTGAGAGTTTACAGCTCATCATCAAACGAGTTGCCACGTTTTCTAAAGGAGACGGTTCTCTTCTTGAGAAATGGCAGACAACTGAGTTGAAGTGCACTACTTTCAATGCCTATGTTGAAGCTGTTAAAAAAACTTGCGCAATCAGTTGAGGTTCGTGTTGCGGCTGGTGAGAAGGAGGCTGATAGGTTGCGGTCCGAGCTAGAGGAGATACAGACTAACGGTTCAGCTTCACATTTGTACCCTCATGTCCTCCTTGATCTGCTAATGAAGACGAAGTCCTTTTATACTTTATTTGAAGAAATATCCACTTCTACTTGCAAGGTTGGGTATGTGAGGCTATGGCTAAGCTGTGGAGTTTGAATCCCACCGTGAAGGCCCAAAATCTGCCTAAACTGTCTAAGGCAGAAAAGGTGCTCGAACAACAGAAGGCTAATCTTAACGAAGGGTTGCTCTGTAGCATTTTTATGATGGTCACCTTATGCACTGTTATCTCACCTCTCCAGTCTGCATTTTCTGCCCTTTATGGATGAATTGAAGAAGTGTGAGGTTGAAAACTTCGAGGATCTTCCTTTTGGTTCCAAGCCTTCTAAGCCTATTGTTGATTCTTGTGAAAATGTGAATGTTAAAGTCCGCATAAATACCGAAGCCAACGTCAGCATTGAGGCCCCTGCTCAGGATGCGAACAAGGGGGATTCTGCCACTCTTGTCCGGACTTCACCTGTTTCTCCTTCTAATGTTAGTGGATCTTATAACTATCTATTTTTATTTTTAATTGATGAGAATTTTTGGATGTATGTTTTTACTATTTGTATCTCTCTGAACCCAAAGTGTTATTCTTTTGAATCTCTTTTTGAAGCTTTATAATTTCACCGCTAATATGGCTGGCATGTTTGCATATTTTACAAAATCAATAGCTTGAAAAATTAGGAATCTTTGCGAACTTTCAAGATCTATTGCTTGCTAGCTTCGCTGTTTTGTAGGCATATAATCCTTTTTTCAGGATCTATAGTTTGGTTAGTTGGATTTGCATAGTTCCAAGATCTATAGCTTGGTAAATTGTGAACTTGTGATGCGCAAAATGCAAGATCTATTGCTTGTTTGTATCGCTATTTTTGTAGGCATATCTGCCTGTGTGCAAGATCTATAGCTTGCAATAGTAAGATAGCGACTTTGTAAGATCTATAGCTTACAAAGTCCAAATTTTGTAAGTTTTTTCTTCGCATTTTGGCAAATATAATTGTTTGTGATATGCGTTAGTTGGCTATTTTTCAAAGAAGATGAAAAATATGTTGTTTGCCAAAGATGAACTTTTACATTAAACATGTATGGTTGTGATAATATCGCTTTGAAAAGAAAACAAGGATGCGAACAACACCAATGATCATCTCATGGATTCTATACATTTGGGTTTTCCTACCCTTCTCCTTAGATGTTAAACATAAAAACTTTCTAAGATTGATCACGTGCCAAGTGTTGGGGACGCTACTGCCAAACAATCTCTCTATCCCGTAGCAGTTGGAAGGATGCACTTTTGCTATCTTGTACAGGCCTTCCCACTTTGGGCTTAGCTTTCCTTTTTCTTCCTCTAGGCTCGTCTCATTATTTTGCAGCATGATGTCACCAATTTGGAATTGCGTCTCCTTGACCTTCTGATTGTATGCTTTAGCCATCTTCTGTTTATACTTTGCCTCTGTAATCGTTACTCTCTGCCTATTTTCTTTGAGTTCATCTAGGTCCAATCTCATCACTTCGGGATTATCACTCTCCTTGTATAATTGTACTCAAAGGATGGAGTTCCTAATTTCAACCAGTATTACTGCCCCATGACCATAGACTAGGCTATATGGTGTTTCTCCTATTGGTTGTTGAAAAGTTGTTCTATATGACCACATGGTATTGGGTATTTCATCCGCCAAACCATTTTTCTTAACTTCCAATATTTTTTGTATACCCTGAACTATAGTCCTGTTGGTGACTTTAACTTGTCCATTGGCTTGAGGATAAGCTACACAGGTGAACTTATGTGTAATCCCTAACTTCGAGCACCACTAGATGAAGACTCTGCTAGTGAATTGTATGTCATTGTCCATGACAATAATTTGTGGCACTCCGAAGCGACAAACTATGTACTTCCAGACGAACTTCCTTATTTCTTTTGTTGTTACTCTTCCAAGAGGCTTCGCTTCCATCCATTTGGTAAAGTAGTCGATCACGACTATTAAGAATCTTGCATTGCCAGTACCCATTAGAAAAGGTCCCACCAGATCAATTCCCCACTTATCGAATGGCCATGCTCTATATATTCATATTAAAACAGCTTGTGGTTTGTGCAATATTGAAGCGTTGATCTGGAAACTTTAACATTTGAGAACAAAGTCGTATGCATCATTGAACATAGTCGGCCAATAGTACCCTGCTAAAATTATCTTCTTTCCGATCATTCTAGAGCCTTGATTTTTCCACATAATCCTTCGTGGACTTCTCTTAGGATTTTCCATTCTTGCAATGGTCCTATACACTTTATCCATGGAACCAACAAACATTTTTTGTACAAGGTTCCCTCTTTGTAGCCGTAGTTATGAGATTGCAACTCAAATTTTCTAGCTTTTGAGTTGTCTTCTGGAAACTTTGCTATCTCAAAGTATTCTATCAACGGTGTCATCCAGCTTACTTCTTCAGTCTGTACCATTGACAACGTTGTGGTTACCGTACTTCTGACTGGGATAAATTCTACCTTAGTATCTTTGTGGCCGAGCAATGCATCAAATCCAGTTGTTGCTACCTTTCTCAAGGCATCTACTTTTGTGTTCTCACCCCTTAGTACATGTTGAACATAAAAATATTCAAGCTCGGTCATGAGCTGACAAACTTTTCCTAAATACTTTACTAGCTGCACTTCCCGAACCACATAGTCTCCTCACACTTGATGAACCACTATCTATGAATCACTAAAGGCCTTAATACTTTTGACCTTCATTTTGATTGTAAGATCTAAGCCACATATTAAAGCTTTATATTCCACTTCATTGTTGGTGAGTGTAAAGTCGAAACGACGTGAATATATGGCTCCCCTCCTTTTGGGTTGACCAATAGCAGTCCCGCATCGCAACCTTCCTTAAGATTGGTGGATGCTCCATCCACAAATAGTTTCCATGTAACATCTTCCCACTTGGATTTGTATTTATTGCCTCCAAGATTCTGCTGCGCACTCGCTTCTTGTGCATCTTCGCTCGTTATCTCTGCGATGAAGTCTGGTAAAGCCTGGCCCTTTATTCCAGTTTGCAGCTGGAATTGGATTTCATATTGTCCAAACTCAAGAGCTCACCTTGTTATTATACCAGATGCTTCAGGCTTGCTGAGGATGTTCTTGATTGGATGATCAATATACACGACTATCCTAAGCCTGTGGAAATAGGTTCGCAACCTTCTCCACTGAGTATACAAAAGCCAGAATTAGCTTCTCGACTAGTATGTATGCTCTCTATGCACTTTGTAGTATTCTACTAATGTAGTATATTGGTATCTGTTTTTGGCCTTCTTGTCGCACCAGAACTGAAGTGACTACATTCTTTGAAACTGACAAGTACAAATACAAGGTTTATCCCAAGATTAGCGAATTCAATGTAGGAAATACCTGGAGCTGCTCCTTCAAAGAGTCATACGCCTTGTGGCTTTCCTCGTTCCAGCTGAACTTATTTACCTACTTGAGGACTTCAAAGAGTGGGAAATGTTTTTCAGCTGCCTTTGAAATAAATTTACTGAGTGTTGTCAATGATCCCATCAATATTGCACTTCCTTGATTGTTCGTTGTTGGGGGAGGTTCATTATAGTCTATATTTTCTCTGGATTGGCCTCGATTCCCCTGGAGGACACCCTATATTCCAAGAATTTCCCTGTGCCTACTCCAATTATACATTTTTTTATGATTAAGCTTCATGCTGATCCCTCTTAGTGAATCCAATGTCTCTTTCAAATCCTCCGCGAAGCTGCCTATTTTTTTACTCTTGATAACCATGTAACCAGCTTATGCTTTCACATTTCATCCTATTTAATTGCCAAATGCATTGTCAAACATTCTCAGATATGTAGCTTCTGAATTTTTGCTGGCTAAATGGTAATTTCAAGTAACAAAATTTCCTGACTTGTTATGATCGCCATCTTCTCCGCATCTTCTGGTTTCATTAGTATTTGATGGTATCCTTTATACACATCCAGAAAAGCTAGAACTTCATACCCTGAAATTTCTTCAACCAACTGATCAATCTTAGGCAAAGGGTAACAATCTTTTAGACATTCCTTATTTAGATCAGTAAAGTTTTTGCACATTCTCCAGCCAGCATCAGACTTTTTAATCATCATTGTGTTCGCCAATCATTTGGGATACGCTATCTCCTTAAGGATACCTACTTGAAGCAAAGCTTTCACTTATTCTTCAATTTCCAGCTTCTTGTCACTAGCAAAGCTTCGCTGTTTCTGATTAACTGGTTTAACTGAACCGGTGATGTTCAAAGTGTGGGTATAAATCCCTGGGTCAACTTCTCCCATGTTTTGTATGATCCATGTGAATGTGTCCTTATAATTTCGCAGGATTTGGATGACCTCTTCTTTCTTCGAATGTGGAAGATGCTTCCCTTCTTTAATACACTTAGAAGTGTCTTCGTCATCCAAAGTAATGACTTCAATTTCTTTCCCCAAGTTCACTGTTGACTTCTCTAGCCTGAGTAAGACATTATATGAAATAGTTCTTACCATCTTTGTTTGCTCCGAAGTTTTCCCGGCTTTCATCACTATGACCATACATTGTCTTGTTGTCTGTTGGTTTTCTCTTATTATTTTGATTCCAGATGGAGTTGAAAAATTTATTACTAAATGATACAGATACCATATCACCTTTGATTTGTTTATCCATGATCTTCCAACGATGGCGTTAAATGGGCTTGGTGCGTCAATGACCACGAAGTCACACATGATGGTACAATTTCTATTATTCTCCCCAATGGTGATGGGCAAGTATATATTGGCTAA
The DNA here is from genome assembly GCA_032355605.1 of Rubia tinctorum. Lineage (NCBI taxonomy): Eukaryota > Viridiplantae > Streptophyta > Magnoliopsida > Gentianales > Rubiaceae > Rubia > Rubia tinctorum. The sequence goes on from JAULKM010056236.1 coordinate 8,324, forward strand.
GGGTGTCTCTGCTTTTCCTGTAAATCCTACTTGTAAGGATGTGGACCTTTTCAGATTAATCCGTTTGAACCGTAACATATCGTAGCAATCAACGAACATGATTTCAACTGCACTCTTTCATCCACTAATACTCGATGAATCATTATATTTTAAATTTTAGCGAAGATGACCATTGGGTCATTATGAGCTGAAGAATATGGAACTGCATCCTCTTCACTAAATGTAATTCTCTCGTCCGAACGAAACCTCTTATTGGTAGGCTCCTGTGGTAGTGAATACCTAGCCATAGCTTTCCAAGCATTGTTGGATAACAACTCAGTTGACCCATGTATAGACAAGATTACTCTTTCTGGAGCTTTGGTTATTGCGTCCTAATATTAATTCACCGCCGCTTTCATCTTCTGATTCCTGTTATTCGCTACACCCTGAATTTTTTCTATGGATTTTTTTGCCTTGTTTGATTCATTTTATGTCCTTCTTGTATTAGCTGAGATAGCTATTTCTTAGATTTCTCATATCTCTACAATATATGATGCCATGGTCATGATCTTTGTGGAAGGCACAATAGTATTCCCTGGATCTATTGTCAAGGGGTGTTATCATTGGTGCGAGTTCGCAGAATAACTCTCTGTGTGATTGCCATATTTTCTTTCCTGACTTTGTCAGGGTGTATCCTGGTATGATGCGACCTACATCCCTGGTTCTCTTCGCTTGAATGGGTTGTTCATTTTCCTTTTTTATAAACCCTCTCTGTGTATCTTCCATCATTATTTTCTCACCTCGCTCCGGCTCTATTTTGCGGTTATTTGCTTCCTATGTTCTATTATATTGCTCGATCATTTTTTGCAAATGCATGTTCTTCATGATTTCTTTATAGAATTTTCTGATCGCATGCCCCATGTAAACCTGCCCAAGGCAGATTGGAACTACAAATCTCAAACTTGCAAACTTTCGCTGACAAACCGATTAAGATACTCTGCGAGGCTTTCATCACTTCGGTGAGCTATGTTGTTTAGGTCTGTGATTGTTTTGGTGAACCTCTACTTCTAATAGAAGCAACCCAAAAATAAATCTGATAACTGTGCCCATGGCTTAATGCTCTCATTTGGCAAGTCTTCGTACCATGTGATCGTTGTTCCCGATAAGAAAATAGGGAAAGTCTTGCATACTAATTCGATTTCTGCATTGCAAAATCTCATGCTGGTGCGATATGAATTCAAGAATTCTTTCGGGTCTGTAGTTCCATCATAGATCTTCACATGCAAGGGAAGCTTAAAATCTTTTGGCATCTTAAAATCCCAAAGATGTGGTGCTAGTGGTGATTTATATGTATCGTCATCTGTCACTCTCTCCTTTAACTCATATTCGTACAAAAGATTCTTTGTCCCTTGACTTGGTCTCTTATGTACCCCTGGGGATTTTGGCTTAAGCATTGCTAAGAACTTGTTATACAGGCTTTCTCTATTCGCTTCTGGGAATCCTGTGAACGTCATCTCTTATTCTCTTGGTTTGTATTAGGAGACTCTGTTTCCTCCTCATCCTCTTCCATATCTTCCCTGTCATTTTCCATTTCTATGCTAGGGACATAGCCTTGGTTTTGGATAGGATGCATGTTATTGTTGTGTCCAACTGCTTGTTCTTGCGTCTGATGGTTATGGCTATTATCACTTCTGGTTAACACCATGATTTACTTGAAGGATTCCAAAATGAAAAATATTTTCCCCCACATACGACACCAAATGATGTGGCAATCCGATCAAGTAAGATGCTCATCGTTCATCGTAATGTATCTCATCCTGCAAGAAGAATCCTGGAAGTAACTCTGGGGAAACACTCTGATGTTCAAGTCAGTATTTTCCTTAGAGATCTAGAATTTCTTAGTTTAGTCTTACTTACCCTCTTCATTGCTCATTTCCTTGTATTTATAGATGTCCGCTATCATGGTTTCGTATTGTTAGTTTTTGAGATCGTGGGCTATGTCATGGTTCCTACGATATCGGTTCATGGTTAACCTTCTTGACGTGGTCCTACCTTTGTCGGTTCGTTACCAAGACTTTTGAAAAGGTTCCACATATCCCGATTTATTCGTAATGCGAACATTGGGCTTCGCAATCGAGTATTGGATGGGCCTGGAAGCCAACATCCTCCAAATTGTGGGCTAGGTATACACCAGTTTATTATATTTATTTATATTCATTTCAGCTCCAACAATCTCTAATAATCTCCAACCATCTCCAACCATCTCTTACCACCTCATACCTTCTCTGTTTCACCTCAACTGGACAGGGTCTAATTTTGTTTTTTCCCTTTTTTAAAAATAAAAATGGGAAAATGTGAAGAAGAGTTTGACAAGAAGCGAAAAAGTTGTCCAAACATTAATCATTAAGTTACTATCATCTGTGCAAAGCTTGCGTTTAAGAATGAGTTACATAATTCTGTTAAACAACTATGTTCAAGATGGAAACGGATTTTTGTAACTTTTAGAGATTTTCCTTTTAAAAATTGACTACTTAGGTAACACCGCGCCTTGCGCGGTTGATTAGATAACGAATAATAATAACAATTTTGTAGCATTGTTTTTTGGTACTATAATATTTTATGGTTGATGAGAGAGAAATGTAGTAGTATAAAATTGTGAGATGAAGCAAGTAAACAGTACAACAACAGTTTATTTGATAAATTTGTTGTTAAAAGTCACGTAAATAAAATATAATTACAAACTTGCAGAAATATGTAGCTAAATGCAAAAAAGAAGTTAAATAAACCTTGTCGTTATTTTTTACTATTCATCTGCATTTTGCTTAAGAGATAAAGTTGTAACATTCAGTCTTATTAAGAAACTTCATATTTTTGTAGCTTAGAAAGCAGGAAGAAATAGCCTATCGAACGTAAGTATATGTCAACTGATCAATTATCAATATGGCGAGAAAGTAAAGCAACCCAAAAAAGAAAAAAATTAGAGAGGTGGGGTTCACCCCTAGATGGTAAGAACCAAAAGTGAGTATCAATGCATTTACATCCTCCACGCTAGTGTAATCATGCAAGCGAGTAATTCCTATCACTCAATCCATAATCTGCAAGATATGGTATATTTAACATCAATTATATACAAAAATACTATACATAAGTTAATTATATGTGATAACTTTGAATGAAGTGTTTCTTGTCAATGCCTATTAGTAGAACTGTAGGGGAATGTATATTAATGTGATGTCAAATTCATGTATTTTCCGAAGCATTTAACATCTCTTTTGTTATCTTTTTGTTTGAAGATTGCTAGATTTAGGTAGGTTTACATCATAAGGGGTTTAGATAACCGTTTTCGATTTTCGTAGCTAAATCTTTCATTTTGTAACCTAGGTTGAGTGTAATGGATTTTTGGTCCTTACGAGCATCTAGATTCCTTTTTATAAGCTTAATTTATAAATTACTCGTAAGCACTTTGGAGTATTTTATTGAAGGTCATTCACAATGATTGTAGAAGATTGAAGTCCACGAGTCAAAACGTGGTAGAAGATAAAAGGGCCGAAGAAGGAAGACAAAGAAGCGGATGAATTATGATTCGGAAGTTCTAACCAAGTTCTAGGAACAATACAAGAAGAACCAACCACTAAGGGTGGTACCATTAGATTCGTCTTCTCGAGCATTATAAAATTGACTACAAGAACTCCCAAAACTGATCAACTGTTCATCCGTAGTGACGCGAAGACCGGCCGGGTGAAAAAGACCGGGCGTGTGACCCAGGCGCTCAACCGCGTGCCTGCGCACCCCAAACACTGAGGAAAACCAGCCCCAGGAAAAAAACTGCACGCCCGGCTCCTGCTACCGCAAGCCCGCGTGCTCGACCCCTGTTTCCGCGCGCCCGCGCGTCTGGCCCCAACCCAGCACCCTAGTGCCCCAACGCTCGCCTGGTTGCTGTACACTGAGAATATGAAATGTTTGTATGATTAAGTGCTAGAAGTGTTAGGAAAGTGTACAATTTCTTCTAAACTTTGGCATGAAAATCCAAGAACATGGAATTAGAACTTCTTGTAGGTAAATGATGTTAATATTGCTAGATGAGTATGTTGATGTTGTTTGTTATCATATTTATCCTAAGGTAGCAATGAAAGATTGAATGTTGAATGTTGTTTGTTCTAGGTTTAGTCTAATAAATGCTTTGTTTGGTTAAATGGCTAGGCATTTGGTAGAATGCTT
>JAULKM010056246.1:0-12519 GCA_032355605.1 Rubia tinctorum
CATGTATGGTGTGACAATATTTATTTGTTATCGTTATAGTAACCATTTTTTATTGTTCTTAATCACTCATATATAAGTTGGTAAAAGAAGGACTTATGAACGGGAAACTCCAATAGAACCTATGGTTGATTCAAAATGAATGGGATGAGGATGCGCGGTTTCAATTGCAAATAGAGGAATCTGCAAAGTCAGGAAAAAACTCGATTATCGAACAAGCAGTGCTGAAATGAAGAAAAAAAACACATCATAACTGGAGGCATATGATTGGAAACAAACTAGTACCAAATGAAAAAAATATGAACATGGAAGGAAATTAAAATTTTCCATTGGGATTGTGATTATGAATGCTCGTGGAATAAAAATAATTCAAAGGATACAAATAAGCTTTGTACCAGTTAAAGAATCAGTTGATTTCATGAAATATTTATTCATTAATATATTTCATCACAAAATTTGAAATTTTAGTATTGATTAACGTTTGTAGAGATATGACATTATAATAAATAATTTCATGTTTATTTAAAATACATAAGTCATAAATTATCCTTGAATGCACGGTAGTCGCCCAGTTCTAATCATATTTTAAACTATTATATTTAGGTGTGAAATTACTTCAATTTAATTTATTTTTTCTGATTTTTACATATTTTTCCACTGTTCAATGTTATTACATTCATTTCTCATTATAAATAAAATTTTATCGAAAATTTTATTTCAAGACATGCGGAATGAAACCTATCCCAACATCCCTCGCACTGGACCATGTGACTATCTGGGTTGCAAGGAATCTCACACTTCCAATACACAACGACATGGTCAGAGACTAAAGCGACGGGGCAAACCTTTCACTTGATCCGGCATTAGTAAGCATGAATTCCTACTCTGTCAATCTTGGTGTAGCACTCGATGGTGTGGACAAAGCACTTTCCCTCAATTGTGTGGGCGCTCTGGGTATCATAGTAGTTGAAGATGAACAGTTCCTTCACGCTGTGGAACTGTCTGCACCCGCATTTTAACTGTCTGAGCCCGCGTTGTGTGCGGTGACTTTCCTAACTCTGTTGCTTTAAGAAACACACAAACATGAACTGTCATGGTCTTGTTGGTTTCTTTGTTACTGAAGGAATCTATATCTCTCTTTACGGGTCGGGTTTTCGCCATAGAAATGTTGGATGGTTTGGAGTGTGCTACAGATTGAAGAAACCTTCGCTAGATTTTTTGAAATATCCGAGAACATACTTAGCGTGTATTTTTATTTACAACTAGGTCGGTGAATGTATGGTAAAAAAATAAAATATGTTGAATGGAAAGCTCTTCTAACTCAGAAAAAATTGTGCGAACTCTATTGTTAATTCATTTTATTTTTTATTATTTTCAAATTTTCCCTAAAATATACTGTTGACTTGATTCATAAAAACATATAGGTACAAAGTATAAATAAATTTCAAAATTTATATAATCGGGCAATATTTGTGTGTTGCAAGACCATATATGACTAATTTAATTTATATACATTTCCCCATGTATGGTGTGACAATAATTTTTTGTTGTCGTTATACTAACCATTTATGATTGTTCTTAATCACCCATATATAAGGTGGTAAATCAAGGGCATATGAACTTGAAACTCCAATACATCCTATCGGTTATTCAAAACGCAAGGACGCGGATGCGTGGTTGCAATTTTAAATAGAGAAATCTGCAATGTCAGGATGAAACTTTATAATCGAACAAGCAATGCTAAATGAAATGAACACATAATAACTGGAGGTATATGATTAAAAAAACTGGTACCAAATTAAATAATAACACAAAAGAAAATTAAAATTTTGTATTGGGATTATGGTTATGAATGCTCCTGGGAGAAATATATTTTAAAAGATACAAATCAGCTTTGTGCAAGTTAAAGAATCAGTTGATTTCAAAAAAGTTTTAAAATTATTCATTAAACCATTTCATCACACAATTTGATATTTTAGTATTGATTAACATTTATAGACATATGGCATTATAATAAATAATTTCATATTATTTAAAATGCATAAATCATAAATGTTCGTGGAATGCACGGTGCTCGCCTAGTTCTAATCATATTTTGAACTATTATGTTTAGTTATGAAGTTATATGAAATTTATTTATTTATTTTTCCTTATGATTACATAATTTTTTTAGTTTTCAATTTTATTACTGTCATTTATCATTATAAATAAAATGTTATTGAGATTTTTATTGTCAATACACACGAGATAAAACCTATCCCTACATCTCACGCATAAGACCATGAGACTATCCGGGTTGTAAGGCATCTCACATTTATAATACACAGTGACACGGTCAGGGACAAAAATGACGGAGCCAACTTTTTACTTGATCCGGCAATAGTAAGCAACAATTCCTACACCCTTAAGCATGGTATAGTTCTTGAAGGAGTGGACAAAGAACTTTCCCTCAATCATGTGGGCACTCTGGGTGTCATAGTGGTCCAAAATGAACAGTTCCTTCGTGTCGTGGAACTGCCCGGCCCAGCATTTGAAATCCTCAGGCTCGTAGAACCACCTTACATGGACGTTGAAGATGTTGCATATTGCATCGATCTTTTCCACTCACACTGTGTACGGTGACTTGCCTAGCTCCGTTGCTTTCTGCAACACGCAAACATGAACTCTCACAGTCTTGTTTGTTTCTTTCTTAGTGAAGGAATCCATATCTATCTTTCCAGATTGGGTTTTAGCCATAGAAATCCTAGATATTTTGGAGTGTGATAAAGACGGAGGAAACCTTCGTTAGTTTTGTAGAAATATCAGAGAATGAACTTAGCAGGTATTTATATATATTTACAGCGGGGTCGGCAAATATATGGTAAATAAATAAAAAATTATAAATGGCGAGTTGTTCTAACTCAGAAAACATTGTACGAACACTATTTTTCATTAATTTTATTTTTATTTGTTTCAAAATTTCACTAAAATATAACATTGACTTGATGGTTTAGTAATTCTAAAAAATATTGGTACAAATTATAAATAAATTTCAAAATTTATATAATCGGGAAATATATGTGTGTTGCACGACCATATATGAATAATTTAATTTATAAACTTTTCCCCATGTATGGTTAGACAATAATTTTTTCGTTACCGTTATAGTAACCATTTATGATTGTTCTTAATCACCCATATATAAGGTGGTAAAATAGTTGCCCATGAACTTTAAACTCCAATAAAACCTATGGTTAATTCAAAATGCAAGGATAAGGATGCGAAGTTGCAATTGAAAATAGGGGAATCTGCAAATTCAGGAAGAAACGTGATAATCAAACATGCAATGCCGAAATGAAAACAACATATCATGACTGGAGACATATCAATTGAAACAAACTGGTACCAAATGAAAAAATAAGAACACAAAAGGAAATTAAAATTTTGAATTGGGATTATGATTATGAATGCTCTCAGGTGAAAAATATTTCAAAAGATACAAATCATCTTTGTGCAAGTTAAAGAATAAGTTGACTTCAAAAAAGTTTTAAAATTATTCATTAAAACATTTCATCACACAATTTTAGATTTTAGTATGGATTAACGTTTACAGAGATATGACATTTTAATAAACAATTTCTTATTTATTTAAAATACATAAGTTATAAATGTTCGTGGAATGCACGGTACTCACCAGTTCTGGTCATATTTTAAAATATTATATTTAGGTATGAAATTACTTCAAATTTTTTTATGGTGACTACATAAATTTTTTTTTGAGTTTTCAATGTTATTACTATAATTCCTCATTATGAATAAAATGTTATCAAAAATTTTATTTTCAAGACACGCGGGATGAAACCTATCTCTGCACCCTTGGCACTGGACCATAAGACTATTCATATTGTAAGGCATTTCACACTTACAATACACAGCGACACAGTCAGGGATGAAAGTGACGGAGCCAACCTTTTACTCGATCTGGAAGTAGTAAGCAACAATTCCTACACCGTCAAACTTGGTGTAGTTCTTGAAGGAGTGGACAAAGCACTTACCCTCAATCGTGTGGGCACTCTGATTGTCATAGTTGTCCAAAATGAACACTTCCTTTGCGTCATGGAATTGCCCGGCCAACATTTGAAATCCTCAGGTTCGTAGTACCACCTTACATAGACGTTGTAGATGTTTCTTATTGGCTCAATCTTGTCCACCCTCGCTGTGTATGGGGACTTTCTTAGATCTGTTCCTTTCAGTAACACGTAAATATCAACTCCCATGGTCTTGTTGGTTTAATTGTTAGTGAATGAATCTATATCTCTCTTTCCAGGTTAGGTTTTAGCCATAGAAATGTTGGATAGTATGGAGTGTGCTACGGACCGAAGAAACCTTCGCTAGTTTTCTTGAAATATCAGAGAATGTACTTAGCGGGTATTTATATATATTTACAGCTGGGTTGGTTATAGATTGTAAATAAATAAATAAAATCTTGAATGGCGAGTTGTTCTAACTTAGAAAAAATTGTACGAACACTATTGTTCATTCACTTTTTTTATTAGTTTTAAAATTTCCCTAAAATATACCGTTGACTTGATGTTTTGGTAATTCTAAAAAATATAGGTAAAAAAATATGAATAAAATTCAAAATTTATATAATCGGGCAATATATATGCGTTGCACGGCCATATATAACTAATTTAATTTATATACTTTTCCCCATGTATGGTGTGACAATAATTTTTCGTTGTCGTTAAAGTAACCATTTATGATTGTTCTTAATCACCCATACATAAGGTGGTAAAAGAAGGGAATATGAACTTTAAACTCCAATAAAACCTATGTTTTATTGAAAACTCAAGGATGATGATGCACGACTGCAAATGAAAATAGGGGAATCTGCAAAGTCAGGAAGAAACATGATAATCTAACAAGCAGTGCTGAAATGAAAACAACACATCATAACTGGAGGCAAACCAATTGAAACAAACTGGTGCTAAATGAAAAAATAAGAACACAAAAGGAAATTAAAATTTTGAATTGGGATTATGATTATGAATGCTCCCTAGTGAAAAATATTTCAAAAGATACTAATCATTTTTGTGCAAGTTAAAGAATCAGCTGATTTCAAAAAAGTTTTAAAATTATTCATTAAAATATTTCATCACACAATTTGAGATTTTAGGATTGATTAACGTTTACGGAGATATGAAATTATAATATATAATTTCATATTTATTTTAAATATATAAATAATAAATGTTCGTGGAATGCACGGTACTCACCCAATTCTGATCATATTTTAAAATATTAAATTTCGTTATGAAATTACATCAATTTAAATAATTTATTTTTTTCGATGATTACATATTTTTTTTGAGTTTTCAATGTTATTACTGTTATTTTTCATTATAAATAAAATGTTATCAAAAAATTTATTTTCAAGAAACGCGGGATGAAACCTATCCTTGCACCCTTGGCACTGGACCATAACACTATTCTGGTTGTAAGGCATCTCACACTTACAATACACAGCAACACGGTCGGGGATGAAAAAGATGGAGCAAACCTTTTACTCTATCTGACAATAGTAAGCAACAATTCCTACACTATCAAGCTTAGTGTAGTTTTTGAAGGAGTGGACTAAGCACTTGCCCTCAATCGCTTGGGCACTCTGGGTGTCATAGAGGTCCAAAATGAACAGTTCCTTTGCGTTGTGTAACTGCCCGCCCAAGCATTTGAACTCCTCAGGCTCGTAATACCACCTCAGATAGACGTTGTAGCTGTTGCGTATCACCTTGATCGTTTCCACTCGCTCTATGTACGGCGACTTTTCTGGCTCCGTTGCTTTCAACAACACGCAAACACGAACTCTCGTGGTTTTGTTGGTTTCTTTGTTAAATCTATATCTCTCTTTCCTGGTCGAGTTTTCACGATAGAAATGTTTGATGGTTTGGAGTGTGTTCAGACCGAAGAAAACTTCGCTATTTGGTTTTTGAAATATCAGAGAATGTGCTTAGCGGGTATTTATGTATATTTATAGTTGGGCCGGTAAATATACGGTAAATAAATTCAAAATCTTTAATGGCGAGTTGTTCTAACTAAAAAATAATTGTACGAACTCTATTGTTCATTCATTTTATTTTTTGTAAGTTTCAAAACGTCCCAAAAATACACCTTTGACTTGATGCTTAAGTAATTCTAAAAGCAATACGTATAAATCATGAATAAATTTCAAAATATATACAATCGGGCATTATCTGTGCATTGCACGACTATATATGACTAATTTAATTTATATAATTTTCATGATGTATAGTTTGACAATAACTTTTTGTTATCGTTATAGTAACATTTTATGATTGTTCTTAATCATACATATATAAGGTGGCAAAAGAAGGGCATAGGAACTTGAAACTCCACTACAACCTATGGTTCATTCAAAATGCATTGATGTGCTTGCACAGTTGCAATTGCAAATAGGAGAATTTTCAAAGTCAGGAAGAAACTTGATAATCAAACAAGCAGTGTTGAAATGAAAAGAACACTTCATAATTGGAGGCAAATGATAGGAAACAAACTCGTACGAAATGAAAAATAAGAACACAATAGAAAATTAAAATTCTTCATTAGGATTATCATTACGAATGTTCCCAGGAGAAATATATTTTAAAATATATACAAATCAGCTTCAAGACAGTTAAAGAATCTGTGGACTTCAAAAAGGTTTTTAAATTATTCATTACAATATTTCATCACATAATATGAGATTTTAGTATTGATTAAACTTTATAGAGATAGGACATTATAATAAATAGTTTCATATTTATATAAAATACATAAGTCATAAATATTCGTGGAATGCACGATAGTTGCCCAGTTCTAATCATATTTTAAACTATTAAATTTAGGTATGAAATCACATCAATTTTATTTATTTATTTATTTATTTCTGATGATTGCATAATAATTTTTTATAGTATTCAATGTTATTACAATCATTTAAAATGTTATCAAAAATTTTATTTTCAAGACACGCGGGATGAAACCCATTTCTGGACCCCTAGCACTGGACCATAAGACAATATGGGTTGTAAGGTATCTCACTTTTACAATACACAACGACATGGTCGATGACAAGAGCGATGGAGCCAACCTTTTACTCGATCCGGCAGTAGTAATAAAAAATTCCCTAAAATATACCGTTGACTTGATGCTTTAGTAATTCTAAAGAATATAGGTACAAAGTATAAATAATTTTCGAAATTTATATAATCGGGCAATATCTCTGTGTTGCTCGGCCGTATATGACTAATTTATTTTTTAGACTTTTCCCCATGTATGGTGTGACAATATTTTTTGTTATCGTTATAGTAACCATTTATCATTGTTCTTAATCACCCATATATAAAGTGGTAAAAGAAGGGCATATGAACTTGAAACTCCAATATAGCTTTTGGTTGATTCAAAACGCAAGGACGAGGATGCATTATTGCAATTTGAATAGGGGAATCTGGAAAGTCAGGAAGAAACTTGATAATTGAACCGGTGCTAAAATAAAAAGAGCACATCATAACTAGAGGCATATGATTGAAAACAAACTGGTACCGAATGAAAAAATAAGAACACAAAAGGAAATTAAAATTTTGTATTGGGAATATGATTATGAATGCTCATGGACAAATCAGCTTTGTGCAAGTTAAAGAGTCAGTTGACTTCAAAAAAGTTTTTAAATTGTTTATTAAAATATTTTATCATACAATTTGAGATTTTAGTATTGATTAACGTTTATAGAGATATGACTTTATAAAAAATAAATTTATATTTATTTAAAATACATAAATCATTAATGTTCGTGGAATGCACGGTACTTGCCAAGTTAAAATATTATTTTAAACAATTATATTTAGGTATAAATTTGCATCTATTTAATCTATTTTTTTATTGATTACATAATTCTTTTGAGTTTTCAATGTTATTACTGTCATTTATCATTATAAATAAAATGTTATTGAGATATTTATTTTCAATACACCCGGGATGAAACATATCCCTCACCCGTGGCACTAGACCATGAAACTATCCGGGTTGTAAGACATCTCACACTTACAATACATAGTGACACGGTCAGGGACGCAAGCGACGGAGCCAACCTTTTACTCAACCTGGCAGTAGTAAGCAACTATTCCTACACTGTCAAGCTTGGTGTAGTTCTTGAAGGAGTAGAAAAAAGCACTTACCCTAAATAGTGTGGGATACCTGGGTGTCATATTGGCCACGTCGGGGAACTGCCCACGCCCGCATTTGAACTCCTCGGGCTTGTAGTACCACCTCACATGGACGTTGTAGCTGTTGCGTATCGCCTCTATTTTTTCCACTAGCATTGTGTACGGTGACTTTCCGGGATTTGTATCTTTGTTAATGAAGGAATCTATATCTTTCTTTCCAGGTCAGGTTTTCACCATAGAAATGTTGGATGGTTTGGAGTCTGCTAAAGACCGAAGAAACCTTCGCTAGTTTTATTGAAATATCCAAGAACGTACTTAGAGGGTATTTTTATTTACAGTTGGGTCGGTGAATGTATGGAAAATAAATCCAAGATCTTGAATGACGAGTTCTTCTAACGCAGAAAAAATTGAACGAACTCTATTGTTCATTCATTTTTTTCATTTTTTTCAAAATATCCCTAAAATATACCAATGACTTGATGCTTAAGTAATTCTAAAATATATGGGTACAAAGTATAAATAAATTTCAAAATTTATATAATCGGGCAATATATGTGCGTTGCACGGCCCTAGGTGACTAATTTAACTTACATATTTTTCTCCACGTATGGTGTGACAATAATTTTTTATATATTTATATTAACCATTTATGATTGTTCTTAATCATCCAAATATAAGGTGGTAAAAGAAGAGCATATGAACTTGAAACAACAACACAACCTATGGTTGATTCCAAATGCAAGGATGAGAATGCGCGGTTGCAATTGCAAATAGGGGAATCTACAAAGTCAGGAAGAAACTTAATAATCGAACAAGTAGTGGTGAAATGAAAAAAATACATCATAACTGGAGACATATGATTGTAAACAAACTGGTACCAAATGAAAAAAATAAGAACACAAAAGAATTTTTTTTTTGTGATTATGATTATAAATGCTCCTAGGAGAAAAATATTTCAAAAATTACAAATTAGCTTTGTGCAAGTAAAAAATTAGTTGACTTTGAAAATGTTTTAAAATGATTCATTAAAATATTTCATCACGCAATTTGAAATATTAAATATTAATTAACGTTTATAGAGATATGACATTAAAATAAATTATTTCATATTTATTTAAAATACATGAGTCATAAATGTTTGTGGAATGCACGGTAGTCGCCTAGTTCTAATCATAATTTAAACTATTATATTTAGGTATGAAATTACATCAATTTTTTTTGCTGATGATTACATCATTTTTTTGAGTTTTCAATGTTATTAGTGTCATTTCTCATTATAAATATATTATTATCAAAAATTTATTTTCAAGACTTGCGGGATGAAATCTATCCCTGCACCCCTGACACTGGACCATAGACACTATCCGGGTTGTAAGACATCTCACACTTACAATATACAGTGACACGGTAGAGAACGATAGCGATAGAGCCAACCTTTTAGTCGATCCCGCAGTAGTAAGCAACAATTTTTTACACTGTCAAGTTTGGTGTAGTTCTTGAAGGAGTGAACAAATAACTTGCCCTCAATCTTGTGGGCACTCTGGGTGTCATACTAGTCCGAAATGAACAGTTTCTTCACATCGTGGAACTGCGCACACCCACATTTCAACTCCTCAGGCTGGTAGTACCACCTCAGATGGACTTTGGATCTATTGCGTGTCTCCATGATCTTTTCCACTCACGTTATGAACGGTGACGTGCCCGGTTCTGTTGCTTTCAGTAGCAACATGCACACATGAACTCTCATGGTCTTGTTGGTTTCTTTATTAGTGATAGAATCTCTCTCTTTCCAGGTTGAGTTTTCCACATAGAAATGCTAGATGGTTTGGAGTGTGCCAGTTTTCTTGAAATATCCGAGAACGTACTTAGCGGATATTTTTATTTACAGCTGGTTCAGTGAATGTATGGTAAATAAATCAAAGATATTTAATGCTGAGTTCTTCTAACTCAAAAAATTGAACGAATTCTATTGTTCATTCATTTTATTTTTTATTTTTTTTTCAAAATTTCCCTAAAATATACCTTTGACTTGATGCTTAAGCAATTCAAAAAAACATAGGTAGAGAGTATAAATAAATTTCAAAATTTATATAATCGGGCAATATTTGTGCTTATATGACTAATTTAAGTTATATACTTTTCCCCATGTATGGTGTGACAATAATTTTTGTTATCGTTATAGTAATCATTTATGATTTTTCTTAATCACCCATATATAAGGTAGTAAAAAAAAGTATATGAACTTGAAACTCTGATACAAACTATAGTTGATTCAAAACGTGATGACGAGGATGCATGGTTTCAATTTTAAATTGGGAAATCTGCAAAATAAGGAAGAAACTTGATGATCGAACAAGGGGTGCTGAAATGAAAAGAACACAGCATCATTAGAGGCATATGTTTGAAACAAACTAATACCAAATGAAAAATAAGAACACAAGAGAAAATTAAAATTTTGTATTGGGATTATGATTATGAATGCTCTAGGGAGAAAATATTTCAAAAGATACAAATCGCTTTGTGCAAATTAAAGAATCAGTTGACTTCAAAAAAAATTAAAATTATTCATTAAAAATTTTCATCACACAATTGGAAATTTTGGTATTGATTAACGTTTATAGAGATATGACATTATAATGAATAATTTCACATTTATTTAAAATACATATGTCATAAATGTTCGTGGAATGCACGGTTGTCGCCCAGTTCTAGTCTTATTTTAAACTATTATATATAGGTATGAAATTACATTTAAAATTTTATTTATTTTTTGCTGATGATTACATAATTTTTTGATTTTTTAATGTTATTACTGTCATTTCTCATTATTAATAAAATGTTATCGAAAATTTTATTTTCACGACACACGGGATGAAACTTATCCCGGCACCCCTCGCACTGGACCATGAGACTATCCGGGTTGAAAGGCATCTAACAGTTACAACACACAGTGACACGGTCGGGGACGAAAGCGACGGAGTAAACCTTTCACTTGATTCGGGATTAGTAAGCATCAATTCCTACACTGTCGATCTTTGTGCATTACTAGAAGGTGTGGACAAACCACTTGCCCTCAATCACGTGGGTGCTCTGGTTGTCATAGTAGTCGAAAATGAACAATTCCTTCGAGTCATGGAACTACTTACACCCGTATTAGAACTCCCTAGGCTCGTAGTACCACCTCACATGGACGTTGTAGCTGTTGCGTATCTCTTCGATCTTTTCCATTCATGCTGTGTTCGGTGACTTGCCTTACTCCGTTTCTTTCAGCAACACGTAAATATGAACTCTCATGGTCTTGTTGATTTCTTTGTTAGTGAAGGAACTCACATCTCTCTTTCAGGTCAGGTTTTCGACATAGAAATGCTAGATTGTTTGAAGTGTGCTACAGTCAGAAGAAACCTTTGATAGTTTTCGTGAAATATCAGAGAATGTAGTTAGCGGTTATTTATATATATTTACAGCTGGGTCGGTGAATATATGGTAAATAAATCAAGAATCTTTAATGGTGAGTTGTTATAACTCAGAAAAAAATTATACGAACTCTATTGTTCATTCATTTTATTTTTTATAAGTTTCAAAATTTCCCTAAAATATACCATTGACTTGATGGTTAAGTAATTCTAAAAAACATAGGTACAATTATAAATATATTTAAAAATTTATATAATCGGGCAATATTTGTGCGTCGCGGGGCCATATTTGACTAATTTAATTTAAATAATTTTCCCCATGTATAGAGTGACAATAAATTATTATTATTATAGTAAACATTTATGATGTTTATTAATCACCCATATACAAGGTGGTAAAATAAGGGCATATGAAGTCCAATACAACCTATGGTTGATTCAAAATACAAGGATGAGGTTGCGCGGTTGCAATTGCAAATAGGGGAATCTGTATAGTCCGGAAGAAACTTGATGATTGAACAAGCAGTGCTGAAATGAAAACAACACATCATAACTAGAGGCATATGATTGGGAACAAACTGATACCAAATTTAAAAAATAAGAACACAAAAGGAAATAAAAATTTTGTATTGGGATTAAAATTATGAATGCTACCGAGAGAAAAATATTTCAAAACATACAAATCAGCTTTGTGCAAGTTAAAAAATTAGTTGACTTAAAAAACAATTATAACTATTCATTAAAATATTTCATCACACAATTTGAGATTTAATCATTGATTAAAGTTTATAGAGATAGGACATTATAGTAAATAATTTCATATTTATTTAAAATACATAAGTCATAAATGTTCGTGGAATGCACGGTAGTCGCCCAGTTCTAATCATATTTTAAACTATTATATTTAG
>JAULKM010056256.1:0-12519 GCA_032355605.1 Rubia tinctorum
CGTAATGAAACACTACGTTTAGGCCTAATGAATGATGGATGGCTACATAAAAATAAACAAATAATCCAAGTGAAAACAAAGTAAGCGTAGTTGAAAGAATCAAGAGCATATGCATGAAGAGAATTATTGCTAATAGGGAAAGATTAAAGACCGGGCTTCATTTGTATCATGTTCCAACCACATACATGATTGAAACACACTCATACTTAAGCTATATGAAGTAAGAGAATTGTATCGTGGATAAATATTGGAAATATCTCAGATTAACCATGAGAAGAGTTGTTATTTGAGAGAATGATGTATTTGTGAAGAACATATTAACTGAAGGAATAAGGGAGAACATATCCTAACACCGGTTGAGATTTACCGTAATTTATCAATGACAACCTTGTTGGTGAAAGCAAGGTTGGTCGAAATTACCTTTAAGCCGGAGAAGACCCCATTCTACAACTTTAACAACCAAAGGTCATGGTTTGACTCAGGTTCTTCTAACTACGAACGAGGAAAGAGTAAATTGATGGGAAGCTATAGTCCTAAAAAGGAGTATTCAAACTCTACTTTTATCCCTAATGAACGATAGATTGCTGCCTCAAATAAAAAAAAACCATGTGAAATCCAAGTAAGTGTAGTTCAAAGAATCAAGAGCATATGATGGAAGGGAATGATTGCTAATTGGGAAAGGTTGATGACCGGGCTTCATTTGTATCATGTTCCAACCATGTACATAATTGAACTACGCTTGCACTCAAGTAATATGAAGTATGAAAATTATATCGTTCATGAATATTTGCAATGTCACGAATTAACCATGAAAAAGGTTGTCATTCGAGAGAATGATGCATTTGTGATGAACATGTTTATTGAAGGAATAATGGAAAAATATCCTAATAAAGGTTAAGATTTACCATAATCTATCAATGACAGACTTATTGGTGAAAGCAAGGTTTGTTGAAATTACCTTTTAGCCGAAGAAGACCTCATTCTACAACTTTAACAATCAAAGGTAATGATTTAACTCGGGTTCCTCTAATTACAAACGAGAAGGAGTAAATTAATGGAAAGCTATGGTCCTCAAAATGCATAATGAAACCCTACTTTTACCCCTAATGAATGATGGTTGGTTGCCTCAAATAAACAAATAATCCATGTGAAAACAAAGTAAGTGTAGTTCAAAGAATCAAGAGCATATGCTGGAAGAGAATTATTGCTAATAGGGAAAGATTAAAGACCGGGCTTCATTTGTATCATGTTCCGACCACATACATGATTGAAACACGCTCGTACTTAAGCTATATGAAGTAAGAGATTCGTATCATGGATGAATATTGGAAATATCTCAGATTAACCATGAGAAGGGTTGTTATTCGAGAGAATGATGTATTTGTTAAGAACATATTTACTGAAAGAATAAGGGAGAACATATCCTATCACAGGTTGAGATTTACTGTAGTGTATCAATGACGGCCTTGTTGGTGAAATCAAGGTTGGTCGAAATTACCGTTAAGCTGAAGAAGACCCCATTCTACAACTTTAACAATCAAATGTCATGGTTTGACTCGGGTTCTTCTAACTACGAACGAGGAAGGAGTAAATTGATGGGAAGCTATGGTCCTAAAAAGGAGTATTCAAACTCTACATTTAGCCCTAATGAACGATAGATGGCTGCCTCAAATAAAAAACAAATCCATGTGAAATCCAAGTAAGTGTAGTTCAAAGAATCAAGGGCATATGCTGGAAGAGAATGATTGGTAATTGGGAAAGGTTGATGACCGGGCTTCATTTGTATCATGTTCCAACCATGTACATAATTGAAACATGCTTGTACTTAAGTAATATGAAGTAAGGAAATTATATCGTTCATGAATATTGGCAATATCACGAATTAACCATAAGAATTGTTGTCATTCGAGAGAGTGATGCATTTGTGATGAACATGTTTATTGAAGGAATAATGGAAAAATATCCTAATACAGGTTAAGATTTACCATAATCTATCAATGACAGACTTATTGGTGAAAACAAGGTTGGTTTGAATTACCTTTTAGCCGAAGAAGACCCCATTCTAAAACGTTAACAATCAAAGGTAATTATTTAACTTGGGTTCTTCTAATTACGAACGAGGAAGGAGTAAATTGATGGGAAGCTATGGTCCTAAAAAGGTGTAATGAAACCCTATTTTTAGCCCTAATGAATGATGGATGGCTGCTTCAAATAAACAACAAATCCATGTGAAAAAAAGTAAGTGTAGTTCAAAGAATAAAGATCATATGCTTGAAGATAGTTATTGCTAATAGGGAAAGATTAAATACCGGGCTTCATTTGTATCATGTTCCAACCACATACATGATTGAAACACGCTCATACTTTATCTATATGAAGTAAGTGAATCGTATCGAGGATGAATATTGGCAATATCTCATATTAACCATGGGAAAGGTTGTTATGCGAGAGAGTGATGCATTTGTAAGGAACATATTTATTGAAGGAATAAGGGAGAATATATCCTAATACAGGTTGAGATTTAATTTAGTGTATCAGTGGCCGACTTTTTGGTGAAAGCAAGGTTGATCAAAATTACCTTTAAGCCTTTGAAGACCCCATTCTACAACTTTAACAATTAAAGGTCATGGTCTGACTCGGGTTCCTCTAACTACTAACGAGGAAGGGGTTAATTTATCGGAAGCTGTCGTCCTACAAAGGCGTATTCAAACTCTACTTTTAGCTCTAATTAACGATGGATGGATACCTCAAATAAATAAATACAAAATCCATGAGAAATCCAAGTAAGTTTAGTTCAAAGAATCAAGAGCATAAGCTGGAAGAGAATTATTGCTAATGGGGAAAGATTGAATACCGGGTTGCATTTGTATCATGTTCCAAACATGATACAAATGCAAGCTTCCATCACAATCGGAGGTGAGCTCGGAGCCAAGGGAAATCCTTTGACCTTGATAAGCTAGGTGGTGAAGAAAGTTGAAGAAGAGTTCCAAGGGGATGAGGAGTTGGTTGTTGAAGACAAAGAAGTTGAGCAAGGGGTAATTGACCTATATTCAATATTCTTACCATAATTACCCCCACCTCCACCAATTGAACCAACTCCACAGTTTTTGGAATTTTCGAAGGAGATAATAGAGGAGCCAAATGACTATGCCAAGCTTCCAAACAAATCATCTCCTTTAAGACCAACTCCACCTCCACAAAATCTTCCTCTTGGAAGATTTCTACCCCCACCTCTATACTTTTGGATACTCATGGTGAAGGGGTTCAAACCTTCACCATATGGATAACATTAGGGTCTTGCCGAAGACCTTAAATATACGGAGTTTCTCAGGAGCCAACCCGAGTTTTAAATTGTTTTATAGTTTTTTTATTTTGTAAAAAAATTGAAAAAATTCCCTCACCTTATCCTAAAACTCTTACCTAAAATCACAAAATACCACCACCAAAATCCACCACCAAAACCATGATCTAGGAGTACTACTAGTTGCTTTTTATGGGTGTTGATCAAGACTTGCATAGTTGTGGATTTGTATTGGATGGGTCAAGGTTGCATATCGGATGGAGTTCGAGAATATGGAGGAGATAAAATTCATTGAGGAGTGAGTATTGCTACCATCGGGAAGGACCTTTAAGGTCCTAGTTGTGAGTTTTTTTTCATTCTCCCTTATTGCTTTATCTTGTCCTCTTGTCACATTGAGGACAATGTGTGTTTAAAGTGTGGGGTAGAGAAACATGTCTCATTGTATTATATTATAGTGTGCATATTCTCTACTTTGTTTTGTTTTGTTTGAAAAATAATAATTCCCGCTAAGTCGAAAACCCGAGAGGGCAACTTAGGCAAAATTAGAGGGTCCAAATAGGTCAAAAACCTGAAAGGGCGACTATGAAAAAATGAGAGGCCAAATGGTGTTGAAAAAATGAGGGTAAACATTGAAAAAGAAAAAAAAATTGTGTGGAGCTAGGATGAAAACCCGATGGCTCCTAGGCAAAATGAGAGAAAATGAGATAAATTGAAACATTCTATGCTTCTCTTAGTTTGTCTATTTGGTAGCTTCTTTGGTAGAACAAGCTAGTTTTGTACCTCACCTTTTGATTGGTATGATGGTTGTTTAGATTATCTTAGGGTTTGGGATGTGAAAGTATAGAGATTCTTAGGTCTTGGGGACTAGGGTAGTATAGTAATAAAATTTTGGGTTTTTCGGGAAAACCTTTGCATGCTAATTTACGCTTAGGTCTTTGTTTGTTCTTTTTACTTGAGGACGAGTAAAGGTTTAAGTGAGGGGGATTTGATGAGATGTCAAATGCATGTATTTTCTGAAGCATTTAACATCTCTTTTGTTTTCATTTTGTTGGAAGATTGTTAGATTTAGGTAGGATTACATTATAAGGGGGCTGGATAACTATTTTCGGTTTTCGTATCTAAATCCTTCATTTTGTAACCTTTTTTGAGTCTTATGGATTTTTGGTTCTTACAAGCATCTAGATTCCTTTTGTAAGTTTAATTTTTAGATTGATCATAAGCACTTTGGAGTATTTTAGTGAAGGCCATTCGCAAGGATGGTAGAAGATTGAAGACCAAGAGTTAAAACGTGGTAGAGGTTAAATGGGTCAAAGAATGAAGACAAAGAAGTGGATGAATTGTGATCTGGAAGTTTGAACCATGTTCAGGGAACGGTCCGAGAAGAACTAGCGTTCAAAGGAGGTACCGTTGGATTTACCTTCTCGAGCAATATAAAAATCAAACATAAGAACTCCTAAAATGGATTAGCGGTTCATCCGTGATGAAGCAAATAGAAAGATGACAGCTGCTCCTCTGCAGGCTGCAAAGCATCTCTGCGGCCCGCGAAATCAGCCAAGAATTTGACACATTTGGCTTTTCCCCCCTCTATTTCCTTCGACTATAAATAGCCCCCCTTTTCCCCCATTTGTGTAAGTCCAGCTCGGACCCTAAAAACCCTAGTTTTTCTTCATCTTTTCTTAGTTTTTGTACTTCTTCCATGGATTCTTGAAGATTTGTTACGGGTTTTCATTATCTAGGCTAGATTTTGTCATGGGAGAAATTAGTAAGCATTTCTTGCATGATATTGTGAGACTTGGTTTATCCTATTTTTTTACATTGATTATCAACTATGTTTTATGCTTTGTTGTGTGATTAATGCATTATTTGGACTAGGATGATCAACTAGTTGAAGATTATGAATTGATTCTTTGCTAGGCTTTTGGTCAAACCCGAGAGGCTTTGTCTTTTTATCGATGTGATTATCGTTGGTTAATGTTAGGTTATAATTGGGTGTGATAACTAATTATGATTATTGATTGATGAAATTACTTAGATTTAGGATGAATTTGAATGAGTTTGCCTAATTATCGAAGTAGTATACTAATAACACCCAACATGAAGTCTGATCCTTGTTGTCATCATTAGGGAACATAATTGTGCTATCCCGATGTTTCTCGCTTGATCAAAATTGTGGTAGTTGTGTTGGGTATTCATGTTTATTGATATTTTTGGATAATTCTATGACACCGATCGTCTGGAGTGACCCGAGGTTAAAGGTTATTGTGTGGCGTTGATCGCCCACTCTAACTATAACTGAGGAGAGGTGAGAAATGTCTTCACTAGAAAGGTGTTGACAAGTTCTCCAAAATATGTGGTTAATGCATAAAAATAGGATGATTAGTCGATGATCAAATGATAACTAGAAATGTAAACCAATAGCGCCTAAGACTCGTTATAATCTTTATTCCGTCCTTTGTGCTAATGTGATCATATTTGCATTGTTCTGTATAATTATCTGTTAATTTAGTAGTTTAAATTAAGTGAAGTATTTTCCAAAACCAAAACCCCCCACTTTGATAACACACACGTAGAGTGACTTATTCGTGTGCTTTTTAACTACGTTTAACACTCAATAAAATCCCTTTTCCTCGTGGACAACCCTAACCTGCTACTATCTAATTTTTAGTAGTTAGCCGAAATGAGGGCCTATAAATACTATCTTTGAGAGGCACAATAACGGCCTCCCAAGTAGGTTGCTCGTGAGTACTTCGGCCATCCTCAAGAATTGTAAAAGATATTTGAAGGCCATTCACAAGAATGGTAGAAGATATTTGAAGGGCATTCGCATGGATGGTAGTAGACAAAAGCCACAGACCAAAAGTGTGTTGGTAGATGAAATTGAGTCGAAAAAGGTAGAGTTGTAGTTCAATAAGGTGAAAAAATGGAATGCGTTGTCAACCGGCATGAACTAGCCGACCGACCATGACTAACCGGCATGAACTAAGTTAGCCGGTCTGAGGCTTCTATCACAGACCGTGCCATCCAGCATGGGCTGTGCCAAACACTTCTAGAATAAACCGTTTGATACCAGCAGGCCAGTGTCACCTAAATAACCTGTGAGCCTAAGTATAGACATAGACTGCGCCATTTCACATGGTCTGTATTGTTTGAACTCTAAAAATGCAAAGACCAGCCCAAGGGGTGTAAAGAACGACACGGCCCGAACTGTTCAACTGATCAAGAAATACTTCCAGCCGATGGCTCGAGCCAAATGACACGGGGTGCACGATCAAAAGTTCAAAATGAGGTAACAGCCGACGACCCATGCCAGCATGAGGCATCATGACCCTTGCTAAACCAGCTAGCCCATGTTAGGATTAGGCAACATGACCCGTACCAGGGAATGTGACCCATGTCAGCATGAAGCTAACCGACTGGCATGACCAGTACCATTTTGCACAGCCCGTATCAATTGTGGATGCTAGGGGGTTTGGCCTATTTTGGGCCTTTTTCCAGGCCCAATTCCCTAGTACTATATATATATATCTAACTATGTGTACTGGGGTTTAAGTTTATGCTCATTTTAGACTCTTAAGAGTAAGATTGAGAGAGAAAAAAACTCTTCCTTCTCTCTAAAATCTTTTCTCTTCTTCTCTTTAATTTTGTTTTGCCCAAAGACATTGAATCCAATGAAATATTTGGGTTCATTGCTTAGAGAGTAGTTAATTAACTTGGGGTTTGTATTTGTATTCATTATTTGGTGTTTGTTTTGTGAGATTTCTTAGATCTACCTATTTTTATGTTTGTATAATTATTGTGTTGGCTTGTTCTTTATGTTCTTATTAATTGCATGATTGTCACACTAAGACTAGCACACTCTGCAGTCTACTTTCATGTTGGCGCAATTATTGATATCCAACGAGGAAGGAAACCTAGATGTGCTTGGGGTAACGGTAGTTCGAGAGTGTATGGGTATGTGCATGTGGGTCGTCGAGTCAACATTACGATCGATGACACACTAGTCTCAGCCGACAAATTGGCCCAAAGGCTTACCGATAGAGATAGCGTCAATATCAAACTAGGGTTAGCATTACGCAACCCTAGAGCCATCGATAAGGTGCTTCACCCATTTTTCCTTTGTAGGCCTAGGGAGAAGCATTCTTGGTGTAGCGTCTGGGATGTAATCGCACGGGGATATTAAAATCCGCACAGCTGGCAGGGCCGTTGTTGCACTCCCTTAACTACGGAGGTGGTGCCGATGGAAGATTGCATGCGCACCTTACATGGAAGGTATGTGTAAGTGTTGACCATCGACAACACCATGTGTGATAAACACTCGAATAGGATTGTATATCTCATATGTGATTGAAACGAGGATCGAGACAACACTGATCATGTTATGCAAATACTCACCAAGTGCTAGTTAATATACTTTCAATCTGTTACCTTTGACCACTTAGCTTCCCTCTTGGTTTAGTGAGTGCATCTCCCATGAAAAAGGTTTGCGTGTTTATTAGCGACGCCAGAAGGGGGCGGGTCAAATTTTGGCACCACTGGTAGAGATGTTAATATAGGTCTAGTTGTTACCTTGCATAGTTTTTTAGTTGTGTAGTTAGTGTAGTTTTTATTTTTGATTTGTTGTCTTTTTCTGTTGAGCCTTTGTGATAGTAATTCGTGTACTTATAATCCTTGTGTTAGTGTTTCTTCTAGTTGGGTATTGTTTTGCTCCTAGTTTATGATACATACCTGTGTCAGGAACTTAGAAACTTTACACAATTTAAAAGAGTATAAGGTAGTCAGAGAAAATAAGGAGGAGAGCTAGAGTGGGGGTTCCACAAGAATCAGCTATTGTAGTTGAAGAAACCGTAAAAATAGTGGAGGACAATCGCACACTTAGGAAGTTGATGGATCCTAACTTGGGGAATCAACCCCTATGCATTGCCTTCCCTCATTTTCCACCGAATGTGACTTGTTAGCTCAAGAGTGGCTTGATCCCGTTTTTACCAACATTTCCCATGATGAAAGGTGAAGATCCAAACAAGCACTTGTCGGAGTTTCATCTAGTTTACACCAATATGAAGCTGCAGGGAGTTTTGGAAGAAGACTACAACTTGATATCCTTTCCTTTATCACCGCGGGAAGCTTCCAAGGATTGGCTATGCTATCTTCCTCTCGGTCGCATCACCTCTTGGATGGATATGAAGCGGAGGTTCCTTGAGAAGTACTTTCTGACTTCCAAGTCTGCACATCTTAAGAAACAGCTCTCCGTTGTATCCCAAGTTTCTAATGAATCCATTTAAGAGTATTGGGTGAAACTCAAGAGGCTACTGGCTAGCTGTCTATATTATCCGTTCAAAGAGGACGACTTGGTGTATTATCTCTTTGAAGGGCTATGTATTGATGATGTGAGAATGGTGAACGTTGCATGCAACAGTTTGATTGCCAACAAGAGTATGAAGGATGTGATGAGGCTCTTTGAAGAAATGGCAAATAGAACAAGGCAGTTTGGTTCTAGATCTTGACTGAAGAGAGTGGATGAGCCAGCTCATCTCCCAAGCTAGAAGAGCAAGTCCAACTGCTTGCTTCTATTATGAAGGAATTCACGAAGTGGAGAGTTCACCAAATAAGTGTCTATGGAATATTTAGTCTCGATCATCACATCAACACTTGTCTACAAATGGTGGAAGACTTAGAAGATATGAAGGCATTGGACTTCAATGGTGAAAATAGGCAACAATTCGGTAGGGGGCAAAACAATAAGGGTTTCGGGGGAATTAAAGAGGTGAAAGTCAAGACCCCTACACGAATACCTTAAACCTTAGATATCACGATCACCCCAACTTCCATTAGAATGAGGAGAATTAAGGTCCAGGGTACAATCCAGGCCGAAAGCCTAAAAATCAACCCTATCTAAGGGGCGAAGGTCATTCCAACAACAACACCTCTCTCTACAAGTTAGATTGATAAGAAATCTTGGAAGGTAATTCTCTATTGGCTAGGAAACAAGATTTTTGTGTGGAGCGTACAAGGCATGAGATTGAAGATCTCGGGACTAGGAATTTTTCAAGCATAAAAATACCTAGAAATCAAATTTGTGCAACTTGCCACCTCGGTGAGAAGACTTGAGGCCAAAGGTTCCGGAAACCTCCCTTCCCAACCGGAGATCAATATGAGAAATTTGAGTGTATTGAAGCTAAGGAGCGGGAAGGAGGTACGTGAGCTCGAGAAGGAAATCTTGCAAGGGGACAACTTGATTTTGGAAAGCAACAAGAACAACTTAGAGGAGCGTGAGATGGTTGTAGAGGAGGAGCCCGTCAAAGAGCTTCTTACACCTGAGGTCAGGGTGAGTCCTCAACCATCTTTCTTTAGTGCAATTAAGGGAAGGTCAAAGGTGACAACCAACGATGAACACATTCGCAAAGGTTAGTGTTCTAATTTTGTATTTGATTGAGTGTGTTCCTTCTTATGCTAAATTCTTGAAAGTTGCATGCACTAAGGAGAGGAACAAACAAATTAGGAAGGTAGGAAAATAGAAAATAGGAGGAATGACTACTCTAAATCATGGGAACTTGCCTAAGAAATGAGATGACCCTGGTATGTTTTCAATTCCTATCTCCTTAGGTGGAAAATTGGTGAAAATTTCTTTTATTGACTTAGGAGCATCAATTAATGTGATCCCTTCTAGCCTTTATGAAAACCTAGACAAAGGTGAGGTTAAGGAAACTAGGGTAAATCTCCAATTGACCGATAACTCCCAAGCTATCCCTCGAGGATTAGTTAAGGACGTAATGTTTAGAGTAGGCAATTTAGTGTTTCCGACGGACTTCTATGGCCTTGCCGTAATGCACCCTTAATTTTATTGGGAAGACATTTTCTTAAAATGTCAAGTACTAAGATAGATGTTTATTTGGGAACACTAACCCTATAGGATGACATTGATAAGGTGAGATTTTATATCTATAAGTCTAGGCATGATTCACCTATTCCTTCATTTGTGTGCAAATGAATAACTTTGTATGATGAACTTGCTCAATGTGAAAAATCTTGCATGACTGATGATGATTGACTAGATGAGATTCTTGATGACAATGAGAGTGATGAAAGAAATCCTACCTTGTGCTTCAATTGTGATGATCATGTCGATGAGACTTATGCTTTGCATGATGTTAGTGATGACATGTCTATTTTGGATTATTTTTCTATGCTCACTAACATGAAGCGCTTAGTGGAGAGTGGAAAGGACGTAAAACTTCCTCGGCCGTCTCCTAAACTGGAGGAAATAGCTTATGAATTAACATTAGCTAGGGATAAACATTTACTCTTTATGGAAAGCAAAGTGATTAAGTGTAAGGATGGCACTTTGTGGAGACCCCTTCACAAGGATGTCATCATGGGTGGAATTGCTGATGACGACTCCGGAGACCCAACGGTAGGTTCTTTTTTATTTAAAAGCAACAAAAAAAAGTCTTAAGGAAGACAATAAATATACGGTGCTCTTTCTTGCCTTGTTTTGATGTTTTCGGTGGATAATGTTTTCATGTTTTTATGTGTGACAAAGGATCTTGGGGTGAAAATATCGTTGATTGATAAATTTGAGTTTGAATCTATCGTCAGGTAGTTGAAATGGAACGGGACTTGTTGGTTGACAAAGTTTTTTCTAAAAAAGGGAGGCACTGGGGAAACTAGGCCTTGTTCAGTGACAGGCTCATGCCAGACACCCTTTGCACGAGGTATGCCTCGTGTCAGGCTCCTTCAGCACCAGACAATCTCATATCAGCCCCCCTCAGTATGAGGCAGCCTCACGTAAGGTCCTCTCAACACGAGGCTCCATGTGTCACTGCCTCGTGTTCTACTGTTGGTGGGTCAAAAATATAGATTTTTGAAAAATTGAAATTTCAAGCCAGAAAATGCATTTTGGCCCATTAATTCAACAATCTTTATTCCCAAGGATTTTTAATGTAAATAGTACTATGCTAGACATCACCACCTCCCTCCTAAATTACCTTCTTTTAGAGGAGCATGAATTTTTGAAAATAAGAGTTCATAGTACATTTCCCTACTCATGCAAATCATTAAGCTCATTCAACTCCCTAATAAACACTCACTCTCACTCCACCTTGGTGAAACTGAAAAAATTGAAGCTTTTTCCCTTTAAAATAGCATTTTTACTTCTTCTTGTGTGAATTTTTCAGCTCTTAGCTTCAAGTTCCTGGTAATCCTTTGAACTCTATGTTTACTTGCTTTATTTGGCCCCAAAGTATTGTGATAAATAGCATGAATCTCAAAAAATTAAGTTGATTTTTGGGAAATGTTTGGGTTATATGAATGATCTTGCATTGAACTAAGTGTGGGGGAAGTTTGTGTTCCTGCACTTTGATGATATGATCTTCATTGATTTTTTTATGTTTAGGAGGTATGATTCTTGATTGCATAATATTCTTGATGGGATGCTATGACTTTCCAGGAGTTTGTTGCTTAGGAAGAACTATTCTTGATTGAATAGCCTTTATGTTAAAGTAGTATGCTTTGAAATGTGCAGGCTATCCAGGAAGAGTGTTATTATTGAATGATATTTGATGCATGCCTTTGTGTATTCTTGCATTACCACCTTCTTCTTCTTGTGATAAACTGGCTCCAAAGAGAAGTAGGCCGAAAAAGGAAACAACATCCCGGGGTGACAAAAGTAAGAAGTCGGCCACGGTTGGGAGACGAGAGCTGATAACTTCCCTTCCTCCTAACCCCAACTTTGTTGTTGAGGAGTTCATGGGATTTTCCACCATTTCTGGGTGTGTGGCCCGTAGGTGGATGTACCTGATTAGCCTAAAGAGGACCATTTTGGAGACATTGTTTGCATGCAAGGAAACCTTGGGAGCTCTAGGTCTACTCGAGCCCGTTACTTATCTGCTAAGACAAATAGGCCTAGAGGGTTTCTTAGACAGGCATTTCAAGACTTACATACGGTGGACTTTGGAGTTTCTAGTGACCTTAGAGTAAGAAACTGACAAATATGAGATAAGGGTCATCCATTTCTACTTGGATGACAAGGAGTACACTATGTCACATTGGGACATTGCCCAAGCATTCCAGTGGAAGTACATGAAAGTTGTTCCGAGGACACACCAACAAGGTGATGTGTCCATTTTATATGGTGATTTTGGTACCTTCTTAGACTCATTTTGGTAGACTTTGATGCTTTGAAGACCCTATTTTACCTTGAATTCTTATTATTAGAGTTGAGA
>JAULKM010056266.1:0-12518 GCA_032355605.1 Rubia tinctorum
CTACATGAGTTCGGAAGCTTCAAACAATTGCTCCCAAGTGATTAGTTTAGCTAATACACATCATACTAATATTCATAGGCAAATCCATATATAAACAAAGAGAGAAATGAAGAAGATAAATGGAGTTCTAGGGTTTAAATGAGAGTAAATTCGGCCACGAAGAAGATTGGAAAGAAGATGAAAGGAGAAGATATTTATAGTGCAAGTTGAGGAGAAGATAAGGCCAAGTGGGGTGCAGGGCGCGCTGGTCGCGCGCTGGCCGCGCGGTGACATGGAACTCTCAGACCGAAGATGCGCGGAGGGCTGGTGAACCACGCACTGGGCGTGAAAATCGATCGAGGATGCTGGGCGGGGTGCGCGCGGGGCCCGCGCTGACACGGCTTCTCGGGCGGACCTGCCGGGCGCTGCGGTGCGCGGGAGCCAGCGTGCTGGGGCGCACGGGCGATGGAAACCGCGCTTTGGCTACGCGGGCAGATTGGGCGCTGGACACGTCCCGCGCGCAGAGACAAGGAGCGCTCGGACGCTCGGGCGCGGATGGGCGAGCGCTGGCGTGCGGTTAACGCGGGCGCGCACGCTCAGGCCTTGCCCGTGCGTTCTTGAGGCCAAGGGGTGTTTTCCTTCATTGTTTTGGGCACGCGGCAGCGCAGTTAAGCGCTCGGGCCGCGCGCTCAGCCTTCTTCACCCGGCCGGTCGGCCGGCTGATCTTCGGTTGGTCACCACGGGTGAACCGTTGATCCGATTCGGGAGTTCTTGTAGTCGATTTCATAGTTCTCGATAAGACGAATCCAATGGTCCCACACTCAGAGGTTGGTTCTTCTTGTATTTTTCCCGGAACTTGGTTCACACTTCAGAATCACAATTCCTCCGCTTCTTTGTCTTCTACCACGTTTTGACTCATGGCCTTCAATCTTCTACCATCCTTGCGAATGGCCTTCAATACAATACTCCAAAGTGCTTACGAGCAATCTACAAATTAAGCTTACAAACAGGAATCTATATGCTCGTAAGGACCAAAAATCCATTAGACTCAAACTAGGTTGCAAAATGAAAGATTTAGATACGAAAACCGAAAACGGTTATCTAAACCCCTTATGATGTAAACCTACCTAAATCTAGCAATGTTCCAACAAAAATATAACAAAAGAGATGTTAAATGCTTCGGAAAATACATGCTTTTGATGTCTCATCACTAGTTAGGACCACAACCGCCCATCACTTTGACTCTTCTTCGGCTGAAGTTAGAATATCCCATGTCAAACCCTAGCCTTTGATACTTAAAGCGGTATGATGGTGTTTTTTTTTGCCTAAAGGTACTTTTAACACCTTGATTTCACCAATAAGTCCTTCATTCATACATTATATTGAAGCTTAATCAGTATTTAAAGATTCTCCCTTAGCCCTTCGATGAACAAGTTTTTCACAAATGTAGCATCCTCTCCTAAACCTACCTTTCTCATAGTTAGTTTGAGATATCACCAATATTCAACCACGGTTCGATTTACTTATTTCTTGTTGCTTAAGTACGATTTTTTTACCATCAAGTATGTGTTAAAACACCATAGAACCAAACACCAGTCTTCAATCATTCCTAAAAAGCAATTAGTCTCTTCCATCATATGCTCTTGATTCTTTGAAGTATAGAATTACTTGGATATCGGATGGATTCTGGTTGATTTGAGGTAGCCATTCTCTTTTCATGTAAAACTATAATTTGAATAAGTCTGGGTAAGACCACAACACCAATTGGCCAAAGTTAGAAGATCCTGATTCAAAACCCAGGCATTTGATTGTTAAAGCTGATGGGGTCTTTTTTTGCCTTTTGGTACTTTCAACCAACCTTGATTTTCACTGATAAGTCATTCATTGATGTGTTATGTTGAATCTTAAATTTTTATTTAGAGATTCTCTATTAGCCTTCGAGAAACAGGTTCTTCACAAATGCATTATCCTCTCCCATACATACCTTTCTCATGATTAGTTTGAGATATTACCAATATTCATCCATGGTGTGGTTTACTTTCTTGTTATTTATTAAGTAAGAGTGTCTTTCTATCATATACGTGGTTGGAACATGATACAAATGAATCTCAATTTTCATTCTTTCCCGAGTAGTAGTCAGTCTCTTCCACCATATGTTATTGATTCTTTGAACTAGGAATTCTTGGAATTCACATGAACTGTTCTTGATTTGAGGCCTCAATTCTTGGTTCATTAGGACTAAAAAGTATGATTAGAATATGTCTGTGTAGGACCAAAGTTTCCCATCACTATCACTCTTACTCAACCGAAGTTAGAGATCCCGGGTCAACCCTTTTTTTATTGTTCAAGCTACAGGATGACGTCTTTTTGGAATTAAGGTATTTTCAACCAACCTTGATTTCACCAATAAGTCCCTCATTGATAGATTATATCTAAGATTAATTGGTATTTGAAGATTCTCCCTTAGTCATTCAATAAACAGGTTCTTCACAAATGTATCATCCTCTCGCATACCTACACTTCTCATGGTTAGTTCCGGATAATCCATTATTCATCCCAGGTGAAATTTCCTTAATTCAAATTGTTTAATTATGAACATTTTTTCCATCAAGTATGTGGTTGGAACATGATACAACTAAATCCGATCTTCAATCTTTCCCAAGTAGAAATCATTGTTTTCCATCATATACTTTTGATTCCTTGAAGTATATTTACTTGGATTTCGAATTGATTGTGGTTACTTTGAGAAAGTCATTCTTTGTTTATTAAGGATTTTAATACTTAGATAGGACCACAGTTGTCCATCACAGTCCCTCTTACTCTATAAAAGTTAGAATAACTCAAGTCAAAACATGGCCTTTAATTGTTAAAGTTGAAGGATGGTGTCCTTTTTGGACTTCAACCAAACTTGTTTTCACCAATAATTCACTCATTGATACATTATTTTGAAGCCTAATTGTAAATTTTTTTACTCTCTCTTAGTCATGAAATAAACAAGTTCTTTAAAAATACATCATCCTCTCGCATACATGCCCATCACATGGTTAGTTCGAGATATTGCCAATATTTATCCACGGTGCAATTTCCTTGCTTTTATATTGCTTAAGTATAAGTGTTTTTCCATTAATTATGTGGTCGGAAAAGGATACAAATGAAGCCCTGTCTTCAATCCTTTCCAACTAGCAATCAGTATTTCCAGTATATGCTCTTGATTTTTTGAACTAGACATACTTGGATTTCATACGGATTTTTATTGATTTGAGGTAGCCATTCTTCATTATGTAGAACTAAAGGTTGGGTTTTAATGCATTTGGGAAGGCCCATAGCTTCTCATCATTGTGCCTCATCCTTGGCCGACCATAGAAGATCCCGAGTAAAACCCTTGCCTTTGATTATTAAATATATAGGTCTATTTTTTCCCTCAAGGTACTTTCAACCAACCTTTATTTCACCAATAAGTTGCTCATTCATACATTATGTTTAAGGTTAATCGGTATTTAGAGATTCTCCCTTAGTCCCTCGATAAACAGGTTCTTCACAAATTTTCTCGAGATGTTGCCAATATTCATCCACGGTGCAATTTTCTTGCTTCATATTTCTTATGTACAAGTTCTTTTCCATTAAGTATGTGGTTGGAACATGATACGAAAAAATTGGTCTTCATTCTTTCCCATTTAGCAACCAGTCTCTTCTAGCATGTGCTCTTGATTCTTTGAATCAGACATAATTGGATTTTGCATTGATTTTTGTTAATTTTAAGCTACCCTTCTTTTCTCATTAGGACTAAAGTAGGATTTGGATACATCTGGGTGGGATCACAGTTAACTGTCACTGTCCCTCATACTCGTCAAAAGTTAAAATATCCAGAGTCAAAACCTGGCCTTTCATTGTTAAAGCTATGGAATGGAGTCTTTTTGGCCTTAAACCAACCTTGATTTCACTAATAAGTCACTCATTAATACATTATTTTGAAGCTTAATTGGTGTTTTTCAATTCTCCCCCAGTCCTTTGCTAAACAGTTTCTTCACAAATGTATCATCCTCTCGCATACCAGCCCATCCCATGGTTAGTTCGACATATTTCCAATGTTCATCCACGGTGCAATTTCCCTAATTTATATTTATTAAGGACAAGTGTTTCTCCATCTAGTACATGGTTGGAATATAATACAAGCAAAGCTTTGTCCTCATCTTTTTCAAGCAGCAATCAGTCTTTCCAGCATATGCTCTTGATTTTTTGAAGTAGACATACTTGGATTTCACATGGATTGTTGTTGATTTGAGGCAACCATTTTTCATTTATTAGGACTAAATCTCATATTTGAATAGGTCTGGGAAGGACTATAACTGCCCATCACTGTCCCTCATCCTTAACCGAACTTAGAAGATCTAAGTCAAACCCTAAGCTTTAATTGTTAAAATTGTAGGATGGGGTGTTTTTCGGCCTTAAGATACTTTCAACCTCTTACCAATAAGTCCCTAATTGATAGATTATGTTGAAGGTTAGTTGGTATTTTGGAGATTCTTTCTTAGTCTTTTGATAGACAGGTTCTTCACAAATGCACCATCCTCTCGCATACCTAACCTTCTCATGGTTAGTTCAAAATATTGCAAATTTTCATCCACTGTGCGATTTCATTGCTTCATATTGCTTAAGTATGAGATTTTTAAATTAAGTACATGGTTGGAACATGATTTAAATGAAACTCGATCTTCAATCTTTGCAAAATAGTAATCAGTCTCTACCATCATATGCTCTTAATTCGTTGATTCGTTGGTTTTTGGTTGATTTGTTGTAGCGATTCTTTTCTCATTAGGACTAAAAGTTGGATTTGAATATGTTTGGGTAGGACCAAATTTTCCCATCACTCACCCTTTTACTCTGCCGAAGTAAGAAGATCCCAAGTAAAAACCTTGGCCTTTGATTGTTGAAGTTTTAAGATGGGGTGTTTTTCAGCCTTTTGGTACTTTCAACCAACCTTGCTTTCACTAATAAGTCATTCATTGAAACATTATGTTAAATTTTAATTAGTATTTAGAGATTCTCCCTAAGTCCTTTGAGAAACAAGTTCTTCACAAATGCATCTCCTCTCCCATACTTATTCTTATCATAGTTAGTTTGAAATATTACCAATATTCATTCACGGTGCAATTTCCTTGCTTCTTATTGCTTGAGTATGATTTTATTACCATCATGTACATGGTTGGAACATAATACAAAAAAATCCTGGTCTTCATTTTTTCCCAAGTAGCAATCAGTCTCTTCTAGCATATGCTCTTGATTCTTTTAACTAGACATGCTTGGATTTCACTTGATTTTTTGTTGACTTTAGGCTGCCATTCTTCATTCATTAGGACTAAAAATAGGATTATAATATGTATGGGTAGGACCAAAATTGCCCATCACTGTCCCTCTTACTTGGCCGAGTTGGAAGATGCCTAATCAAACCTAGCCTCTGATTGTTAAAGTTGTAGGATGGGGTCCTTTTTGGCCTTAAGGTACTTTCAACCAACCTTGGTTTCACAATTAAGTCCCTCACCGGTACATTATTTTGAAATTTAATTAGTATTAGGAAATTCTCCCTTAATCCTTCGATAAACAGGCTTTTCATAAATTCATCATAGTCTCGTATACCTGTCCATCTCATGGTAAATTAGAAATATTTCCAATATTCATCCATAGTGAAATTTTATTGCTTTATATTGCTAAATTTTAGTGTTTTTCCATGAAGTACGTGGTTAGAAATGATATAAACAAAGCCTTGCCTTCAATCTTTCCCAAGTAGCAATCATTCTTTCGCTCTTGATTCTTTAAACTAGACACACTTGGATTTCACATGGATTTTTGTTAGTTTGAGTCAGCCACTCTGCTTTCATTAGGGCTAAAGGTCGAATTTGAATGTGTATAGGAAGGACCACAGTCACCCATCATTGTGCCTCATCCTTGGAAAATGTTTGAAGATCTCGAGTCAAACCCTGGCCTTTGATTGTTAAAGCTGTAGGATGGGGTCTTTTTCGGCCTTAAGGTACTTTCAACCAACCTATCTTTCACCAATAAGTCCCTCATTAATACATTTTGTTTAAACTTAATCGATATTTTAAGATTATCCCTTAGTCCTTCTATAAACAGGTTCTTCAAAAATGCATCACCCTCTCGAATACCTACCCTTCTCATGGTTAGTTCCAGATAATGCCAATATTCATCCACGGTGCAATTTCCTTGCTTCCGCTTGCTTAGTTAAGAATTTTTTAAACCATGTATGTGGTTGTAACATGATACAAATAAATCTCGGTCTTCAATCTTTCCCAAGTAGCTATCAGTCTCTTCCATTATATGCTCTTGATTCTTTGAATTAGACTTAATTGGATTTCAGATGGATTGTGGTTGATTCGACGTAGCCATTCTCTGTTCATTAGGACTAAACGTTGGATTTGAATACATCTGGGTAGGACCACATTCGCGCATCATTTTGACTCTTTCTCAGCCAAAGTTAAAATATCCCAAGTAAAACCATGGCCTATGGTTGTTAAAGCTGTAGCATTGGGTCTTTTTGGGTCGTACGACACATTTAACCAACCTTGCTTTCACCAATAGTTCACTCATTGATATATTATATTGAATATTAATTGGTATTTAGATATTCTTCCTTAGTCCTTTGAGAAATAGGTTCTTCACAAATACATCATCCTCTCTCATACCTACCATTCTTATAGTTAGTTCGAGATATTACCAATATTTATCCACGGTGTGATTTCCTTGCTTCTTGTTTCTTAAGTACAATGGTTTTTACATCAAGTACGTTGTTAAAACATGATACAAACTAACCCCCATCTTCAATCATTCCCAAATAAATATCAGTGTCTTCCATCATATGCTGTTGATTCTCCGAAGTAGAGTCACTTGGATTACAGATGGATTGTGGTTGATTAAAGGTAGCCATTATCTTTTCATAAATACTAAAAGTTAGACTGGAATATGTTTGGGAAAGCCAAAGTGGTCCATCAGTTTGACTCTCCCCCGGCAGAAGTTAGATGATCACGAGTCAAAAGCAGACCTATATTATTAAAGTTTTAGGATGGGGTATTTTTCGGCCTTAAGGTACTTTTATCTAACCTTGCTTTCATAAATAAGTTAATCACTGATGAATTATGTTGAAGATTATTAGTATTTAGAGATTCTTCCATTGTCCTTCAAGAAACAGATTTTTTACAAATGCATCATCGTCTCCTATACCTACCCTTCTCATAATTAGTTTGAGATATTACCAATATTCATCCACATTGTGATTTCCTTGGTTCCATTGCTTAAGGACGAGTGTATTTCCATCCATGTATATAGTTGGAACATGATACAAATGAAGCGCGGTCTTCATTCTTTCCCAAGTAGCAGTTAGTCTTTCCAGCATATGCTCTTGATTCTTTGAACAAGACATACTTGGATTTCACATGGATTGTTGTTGATTTGAAGCATCAATTCTTAATTCATTGGGACTAAAGGTTGGAATTGAATACGTCAGGGAAGGACCACAGTTGCCCATCACTGTGCCTCATCTTTTGCCGAACTTGGAAGATCCCGAGTCATACCCCGACCTTTGATTGTTAAAGCTATTGGATGGGGTCTTTTATACTTTAAGGTAGTTTCAATCAATCTTGATTTCACCAATAAGTCTCTAACTGATACATTATGTTAAAGGTTAATTGGTATTTAAACATTCTTCCTTAGTCCTTCGATAAATAGGTGCTGCACAAATGCATCATCCCCTTGCATACTTACAATTCTCATGTTTAATTCGAGATATTACCCGTATCCGTCCACGGTGTAATTTCCATACTTCATATTATTTAAGTACAAGTGGTTTTCCAAAAATTACGTGGTTGGAACATGATACAAATGAAACCGGTCTTCAATCTTTCCCAAGTATGTTCTTGATACAAGTCTCTTCCATCATATGTTCTTGGTTCTTTAAGGATTGTGATTTATTTGTGGCAGCCATTCTGTTCTCATTAGGACTAGAATTTGGATTTGAATACATTTGGGAAGGAACAAAGTTGTCCATCACTTTCCCTCTCACTCGGCCAAAGTTAGAAGATCCCTAGTCAGACTCAGTCCTCTAATTATTAAAGTAGTAAGCTCGGGTGTTTTTCAGACTTTAGGTACTTTCAACAAACCTTTCATTCACCAATATTAGATTTTCCCTTAGTCCTTTAACTTACACATTTTTCGGAAATGCATTATCCTCTCGCATACTAACCCTTCTCATGTTAGTTTCAGATATTGTGAATATTCATCCATGGGGGATTTCCTTACTTCTTATTGCTTACCTACAAGTTTTTCTCCATCAAATACATGGTTGGAAGATGATACAAACAAAGCATGATCTTCATTCTTTCCCAAGTAGCAATCAGTCTCTTCCAGCATGTGCTCTTCATTCTTTGAACTAGACATATTTGCATTTCACATTGATTTTTGTTGATTTGGGGCCACCATTCTTCTTTCATTAGGACTAAAAGTAGGATTAAATACATTTGGGTAGGACCAAAGTTACTCCATCACTGTCTCTCTTACTCGGCCAAAATTAGAAGATCCTGAGTCAAACCCCGGTCTTTGATTATTAAAGCTGTAGGATGGGGTCTTTTTCGATCTTAAGGTACTTTCAACAAACCTTGATTTTACCGATAAGTACCTCATTAATTTATTATGTTTAAACTTATTCGATATTTGAAGATTCTCCCTTTGTCCTTCGATAAACAGGTTCTGCACAAATGCATCATCCCCTCGCATACCGACCCTCTAGTTCCAGATAATGCAAATATTCATCCACTGTGCAATTTTCTTGGTTCATATTGCTTAATTACGAGTATTTTTTCTGTCAAGTAGGTGGTTGGAACATGATACAAATAAATCCTTGTCTTCAATCTTTCCCAAGTAGGAATCAATCTTTCCAGCATACGCTCTTTATTCTCTGAACTAGACATACTTGGATTTCACATGGATTGTTGTTAATTTTAGGCAGCCATTCTTCCTTCATTAGGAATAAAGGAAAATTTTGAATATTTCTTTGTAGGACCACAAATGCTCATCAGTTTGACTCTTCCTCGGCCGTATTTAGAAGATCCCGAGTAAAACCCTGGGGCCTTTGATTGTCAAAACTGTAAGATGACATCTTTTTCGGCCTTAAGGTACTTTGAAATAACCTTGCTTCCACTAATAATCCACTCATTCATACATTATGTTGAAGCTTAATCGGTATTTATATTTTCTCCCTCAGTCCTTCGATAAACAGGTTCTTCACAAATGCATTATCCTCTCTCATTCTTACCCATGTAATAGTTAGTTTTAAATATTACCAATAAACATCTACGATGCAATTTCCTTGCTTCTTATTTCTTAAGTAAGAGTATTTTTTCCATCAAGTATGTGGTTAATACTTATAGAAATGAACCCCGGTATTCAATAATTCCCAACTAGCAATCAGTCTCTTCCATCATTTGCTCTTGATTATTTGAAGTATAGACTTACTTGGATTTCACATTGATTTTTGTTAATTTGAGGCAGCCATTCTTCGTACATAAGAACTAAAATGATTATATTAATACGTCCGGGTAGGACCACTGTCGCTCATGAGTTTGACTCTTTTTCGGCCAAAGTTAGAAAATCCCGTTTCAAATCCAGTCGTTTGATTGTTAAAGTTGTAAGATGGGGTCTTTTTCAGCCTTAGGGTAATTTCAACCAAACTTGCTTTCACCAATAATTCATGCATTCATGCATTATGTTGAAGCTTGATCAATATTTTGATATTCTCCCTAAGCCCTTCAAATCATCCTCTCCTATATCTTCCTTTCTCATAGTTAGTTCGAGATATCACTAATATCCATCAACGCTGCAATTTTCGTCCCTTTTATTACTTAAGTATGACTGTATTACCATCATGTACATGGTTGGAACATGATATGAATGAAACCCGGTCTTCATTCTTTCCCAAGTTGCAATCAACCTCTTTCAGCATATGCTCTTGATTCTTGGAACTAGCATACTTGGATTTTACATAAACTGTTGTTGATTTGAAGCCATCGTTCTTCGTTCAATAAGAATAAAATGAGGATTAGAATACATCTAGGTACGACCAAAGTTGCCCATCATTGTCCCTCATACTCGGCCGAAACTAGAAGATCCTGAGTCAAACCATACCTTTGATTTTTAAAGTTGTAGGATGGGGTCTTCTTTAGCCTTAACGTACTTTCAAACAACCTTAATTTCACAAATAAGTTTATTATGGATACGTTATATTTAAGCATTATTGGTATTTAAAGATTCTTCATTAATCATTCGATAAACATGTTTTTCGCAAATGCATCATCCTCTCGCATGACTACCATTCTCATGGTTTGTTCAACAGAACGCCAATATTCATCCACGGTACAATTTCCTTGATTCATATTTCATAATTAAGAGTATTTTTCCATCAAGTACGTAGTTGGGACATTATATAAATGAAATCCGGTCTTCAATGATTCCCAAGTAGCAATCATTCTCTTCAATCATATGCTCTTGATTCAATGAAGTAGACTTTGATTTCGGATTGATTGTGATGGATTTGAGGCAGCCATTCTTCATTTATTAGGACTAAAGGTATGATTTGAATACCTAGGTAGGTCCAATGTTGCCCATCACTGTCCCTTTTACTCGGCCAAAGTTAGAAGATCCTAAGTCAAAACCTAGCCTTTGATTGTTAAAGCTGTAGGATGGTGCCTTTTAGGTCTTCAACCAACCTTGATTTCACCTGTAAATCCCTCATTGATACATTATGTTGAAGCTTAATTGGTATTTTTTTATTCTCCCTCAATCTTTTGATAAACAGGTTCTTTACAAATGAATCATCCTCTTGCATACCTGCCCATCTTATGGTTAGTTCGAGAGATTGCCAATATTCATCAACGGTGCGATTTCCTTAATTCATATTTCTTAAGTACAAATATTTTTCCATAAAGTACATGGCTAGAACACGATATAAATGAAACCCTACCTTCAATCTTACTCAAGTAGCAATAAGTCTTTCCATCGTGTGCTCTTGATTCTTTTAACTAGAGATGCTTGGATTTCACATGGATTGTTGTGGATTTTAGGCAGCCATTCTTTGTTCATTAGGAATAAAGGTTGGATTCATATACGCCTGAGAAGTACCAGCCACCCATCATAGTGCCTCATCCTTGGCAAAACTTAGAAGATCCCAAGTCAAAACCTAGCCTTTGATTGATAAAGCTGTAGGAATGGCTCTTTTTCGGCCTTAAAGCACTTTCAACCAACCTTACTTTTACCTATCAGCCCCTAATTGATACATTATATTGAATCTTAATTGGTACTTGCAATTGTCCCTTAGTCTTTTGATAAACAGGTTCTTCACAAATGCATCATCCTCTTGCATACCTGCCCCTCTCACAGTTAGTTTTAGATATTGCCAATATTCATCCACGGTGCGATTTCATTGATTCATATTTCTAAAGTACGAGTGTTTTTCCATCAAGTACATTGATGGAACATGATACAAATGAAGCTCTGTCTTCAATCTTTCCAAAGTAGCAATCAATCTTTCCAGTATATGTTTTTCATTCTTCGAACTAAACGTACTTGGATTTCATATGGATTGTTGTTGATTTTAGGAAGCCATTCATTACTCATTATGACTAAAGGTTAGATTCTAATACTTCTGGGATGGACTACAGCCGCCCTTCACTGTGCCTCATCCTTGGCCGAAATTAGAAGATCCCGAGTCAAACTTTGGCCTTTGATTGTTAAAGCTCTAGGAAGGGTTCTTGTCGGCCTTACGGTACCAATAAGCCCCTAATTGATACATTATATTTAAGCTTAATTGGTATTTTTACAATTCTCCCTTATTCTTTCGACAAACATGTTATTTACAAATGCATCATCCTCTTGCATAGCTACTCATCTCATGGTTAGTTCGAGATATTGCCAATATTCATCCACACTACAATTTTCTTGTTCATGTTGCTTAATTACAAGTGTTATTTCCTTAAAGTAAGGTTGGAACATGTGGAAGCGAAGCCCGGTCTTCAATATTTTCTAATTAGTAATTAGTCTCTCCCTTCATATGCTCTTGATTATTTGATGTAAACTTACTTGTATTTTAGATTAATTGTGGTATATTCGAGGTTGCCGTTCTTCGTACATTAGGAGTGAATGTCGGATTTGAATAGTTGCTCTTCATTGTCCCTCTTACATTGCCTAAGTTAGAAGATCCCGAGTCAAAACCTGGCCTTTGACTATTAAAGTTGTAGGATGGGGTCATTTTCGGACTTCAACTAACCTTTCTTTCACTAATTGATGAGACGTCAAATGCATGTATTTTCCAAAGCATTTAACATCTCTTTTATTATCTTTTTGTTGGAAGATTTCTAGATTTAGGTAGATTTACATCATAAGGGGTTTAGATAACCATTTTTAGTTTTCGTATCTAAATCCTTCATTTTGTAACCTATTTTTAGTCTAATGGATTTTTAGTCCTTACGAGCATCTAGATT
>JAULKM010056277.1:0-28540 GCA_032355605.1 Rubia tinctorum
CTTTTAACACTCGATAAAACTCCCTTTTCCTCGTGGACGACCCCAACTTGCTACTATCTACTTTCTAGTAGTTAGCCACAATTAGGGCTATAAATACTATCTTTGAGAGGCACGACGACAACCTTCCACTATGAGTCCTTTCAGGTTTTCAGCCTACCATTCACACATGTTGAGCTCACCATCTGATTATTTTCCACATGATATCTGAGTATTACCTATGTTTTCCAACCTATAACCTCTCATTTTTACCTCGATCTTTCGACCTATCCAAGCTTTACTTCCATTTTTTCCTAAGTTGCCTTTTTGGGTTTCCAACTTAGCTAGGTATATACATATACATATATATATATATATATATTCAATTTTTTTTGTGTAGCAAAAAATGCCCCAAATGTGGGCTTCATACTACAAAAGAGAGTGAAAGGGGAAAAATTACACCACTAAAGTTGTACATCCCAAAAAATTCCCAACAACTAGCAAAAAAGTTTACACCACCAAAGATTCTACCAACTTCCCAAAATCAACAAAAAGAACAAACTAAAGCAATACCAAAAACACAAAGGAATTCCAAGATGAAAACTCCTAAGTGTTTCACTACTCCCTTCCCCACACTAGAACTTTGCATTGTCCTCAATGCAATGAATGGATAAAAATCATAAGTGGACAAGAGAAACGTAGTGAAACTCACTCATGTGACCCCAAAGGGTCTCTTCTCAAGTGTCGAGTCTCGTACCTCATTCTTCTCTCCTCTTGACACATCTCATGCCTCTCAATAGGAATGGCATCTTTGAAGCCATCTATCTTCGAAAGATGAAGTCTCTCAAGCACTAACTCGATGGCCTCGTCTTGAGCATCCAACCACTCATCCATGATAGCAAACTCTTCCTTCATTTCCTAGTCAATGGAATCTAGTCTAGACCAGCAAGTGTGCATGGTATCCTCCACAGCACCTAGCTACGTCCCAAAGTTATCCAACTGAAAACACATCCCACCTACTACTTCACTAATATCTCTCACAATCTTTGTAGAACTAGCAAGTTTCTATCCAAAGATATGGAACTGATCGAGAATGTCTGATGGTAGGCTAGTGCAGCTGGGAGGCGCTCTAACCGGGATCTTACTGTCATCCATCTCAATGTTTATATTTGGGTTTGATCGGATTCTATAGAAATCCTTCTAAAACCTCGGATCAGGGCTATGAAAACATCATCCAACCTGTAACCTGATTGATAGTTGTGCTCTCTGACTAGGGTGAAATCATTAAATTGCACACCAAAAAGCCACAATATAGCCATACAAAGAGATCTTATGAAGTCACAGTGGATACCATCCTAGCTTTCACCAGCCTGTTCATCGTGTACCGTATCCCTGAACGACTCAAATTTTCCACGGCCAATGGAGAGGGAGATGAATGGCCCACATGTTAGGCTAAGAGTCCAACCATGCCTCCCATAGAAACCTTTCAACCTTTATTATTTCCCATTGCAAGGAACTCATCCACAAAGGTAGCATCCATGTTGGGGTAAAGGTTTTCCCACCGGGTTATGACCAAACGAATGTGGATATCTGACCTCAGACATTGGGAGATTTCTCCATGAAAATATACTCCCATAGTTAACAGTCGCTACACGTAACGCAATGTTGGGTGGACGATTGTCATACTCTTGCAAATGTACTTCCTTTCTGTGCTCGATAAGATCCTATAAAAGTAACTCAATGAGAATGGAAGTTCTTTTCAATGATTTTATGTGACCTTCTACCCATACTTCCACCCAAATTCTTAGGCAATATCCATGTGTGTCATAGTTTACTCATTGTCATCCAAGTGGAAA
The DNA here is from genome assembly GCA_032355605.1 of Rubia tinctorum. NCBI lineage: Eukaryota > Viridiplantae > Streptophyta > Magnoliopsida > Gentianales > Rubiaceae > Rubia > Rubia tinctorum. The sequence continues at coordinate 1,833 of JAULKM010056277.1, forward strand.
ACAGATGAATCTCCTCCCCTTAATGTCCTCCAAAGTGGCCAAGAATTCCAAAATCCATCGAATATAGGTTGAGTGCTTATCCAAGAAACCCTCTAGGCCTATCCTACTAAAGAAGTACATGACAGGCTCATATAGGCCTAGAGTTCCCAAAGTTTCTTTGCAAATAAACTTTACTTCGATGGTAGTTCTCTTCGGGCAATTTAGGTACCTCCACCTCCAAGCCGTAGCCCCAGAAACCCATGAATTCATCAATGACAAGTGCGGGTTTGGGAGGAAGGGAAGTTGTTTCCCTCGTTCACAACTTTGGCCGGTTTCTTCCCGTTGTCACCCCAGGAAGATGTGTCTTTCTCTGACCTAGCTCTTTTTTTAGGCATCCTATTCATATCAAGAAAAAGGTGGTATTGAAAGGATAATCAAAAGGTATGCATCAACATTTATTCACAAAGAACACTTCTTCCCAAGTACCCACAACATTTCCAAAACATGTTATCTTCACATATGGGCTACTCAATTAAGAGGCATACTTTCTAAACAATCAACCCATTCCATCAATAATATCATGTAATTAAGAATCATACCTCCTAAATAATCACATTCAATGAAGATCACATAATCAAGGTACAAGAACAATACACCCACCCTCCAAACTTAGTTTAGATAATTCAAATAACCCAAAAATTTCTCCCAAAACGCATATCAACATATTTCTAAGCACAAAGCTCATCATCAAATCACCCTCATTCTAAATAAATAAAAAGTAAACATAAAGCTCAAAGGATTATCCAAATTTTGAAGGCAAGCGATGAAAAATACACACGAAAAGAAGAAAAAATGCTAATTTTTAAGAAAAATGGTTCGAAATTTTGAGCTATCCCAAGGAGAGTTAGAGTGAGTGTTCTTGAGAAATTTTAATGAGCTTAATGAATCCTTTGGGTGAGATAGTGTACTATGGATAAAACAATTCAGCAAAGAATGTCAATAAAAAGAGGTACACATAAGAACAGGATGACATTTTTGAAAATTAGAGATTGAGAGGGACAAAAAGTACCAATCAATTTTTACACATGGGAGGTGTTGATGTACTATTTACACCAACTCATGGGGAAAAACAAAGATTTTTCTGAATTAGTGAGCCATGATTTCCATGTTTTAGCTCAAAATTTGAATTCCAAAAATACGAATTTTTGGTCCAAAAATTGCAAAATTTAATTCTGGCACCAGGCACCCCTCGTGCCAAACACCTAGCACAGCCCATGCTTGAACTTAGCATGGGCCATTCCAAGAGGAACATGTCATTCCAAAATTTGGCACGAGGTTGGTGTCTTTTCCCCCCTTTTTATTCCTTTTTTCAATGCCTTGTCTTTCACTAAAAAAGAACAAGATTTGAAGTCAAATTCATCAATCAACAAGAGTTTCATCTCAAAAATTCTTTTTCATTTTATAGATATATCTACCAAAAACATGCCAAGAAAAAAGAAATAAAATATCATGTATTTTTATTTTCGTCATCACGACTTAGTTTTTTTTATGCATTTCCATTGAAAGAATCCACCATTGGGTCTCTGGAGTCACCATCGCAAACACCACTCATGATGACATCCTTGTGAATAGATCTCCACAAGGAGTCATCCTTAACTTTGAGCACTTTGTTTCCCAAGGAGAGTTAATAACCATTCATAGCCCAAACAGAATCCTTGCCCCTTTCCTTGGGTTTGGGAGGTGGTCCAGGGTGTTTTACATCCTCACCACTTCCCACATCCCACTGCATGTTAATGAGCGTAGAAAAACAATCCAAGATAGATACATCATCGATAACGTCATAAAAGGCCATAGTTTCATCAATATGCTCATCACAGTTAAAGTGCATGGAAAGATTATTTCTATCACTCTCATATTCTTCCAAAATCTCATCGCTTATGCTATCTTCCTCACTATCATCAAGAGTCACATCAATGTAATTATCACTAGCCATCATGTGAAAGTTATCATGTTCAACATCTTCTTCACACAAAGTTATACCTTTACAAACAAGAAAGAGATTAGGTGAATCATTATTAAACTTGTAATTATCAAACCCAACTCTATCCATGTTATCTTCTAAGGTTAGTGTTCCTGAGTGAACATCGATCTTAGTCCTTTATGTTTTGAGAAAAGGTCTCCCCAATTAAATTAAGGGAGCACCACCATCGTGCGCTACGTCAAGGACATAGAAATCCGCCAAAAACACCAATTTTCCCACTCAAACCCTCACTTCCTTCCCTAGTCCACGAGGACTATCTTGGGAGTGATCGGCCATTTAGACGATTACCCTAGTCTCTTTAAGTTCGCCTATTTCTATGTTCTCATGAATGCATGAAGGAATGAAATTTATTGAAACTCCAAGATCAATTATAGAAATTTTCACCAATTTACCACCTAAACAAATAGGAATTGAAAACATGCTGGGGTTATCACATTTTGTAGGTGCTTTCCTATGATTGAGAGTGTCGACTCCCCCTATTCTCACTTAACCTACTTTCTTAAGTGGGTTGCATCTTCAGCCTTCCCTTAAGTGCATTATGGAAAGGCGGCAGGAGATTAACCCTCACCCCATGTGTTGGAAGCTCCGTGACGGGTTTCTCCACGACCAATTCTTGCTCCTCCAAGTTGGTTTTGTTGATGTTCACGATCAAGTCATCCTCTTGAGAGATTTTGTTTACGGACTAAAGCACCTCCTTCCCGTTTCTTTATTTCAAAGCACTAACATTCTTCAGATTGATCTATGGCTGAGAAGGATTTTTACCAGAATCTTCAGCTTCAAGTTAGCTTACCGGGGTGGAAATTTTTCCGACTTGAATCTCAAGATTCTTGATACTCAACAATGCCCTAGTCCCATGCTCTTCAATCTCTCACCTTGTACACTCCGCAAAGATGTCGTATTTCTTGGCTAATTGAGAGATTGCTTCAGGGATTTCCTCCCTGTCAGACTTGTAAAGTTAGGTATTGTTGTTTGAAGGTCATTGTTCCCTTGGATAGGGTTGTGGTGGGGCTTGTCCACCTAGTTTTACTCTCGAATTTGGTTCTCCTCGCACCAACGGAAGTTGGGGTAATCGTTGTACCCCGGCTTGAAAGTGTTTGCATAGATATCTTGCCTTTCTCCTCCTTGGTTCCCACAGAACCATTGTTGTTTCCCCCTAGCAAACTGGGGCCTATTTTCTCCATTGTTGAAATCCAATGCCTTAAATTCAACAAAATCCTTCACTGCTTGCGGCCTCACAACCGTGTGATGATCAAGACTTCAAACTTTACACACTTATAATTGTTGGAACCCCCTTTCCATAAACTATTTCATCATGGAGGTAAGAGCTTGGATTTTCTCCTCTAACTTCTTGGATTGAGATGGTTTATCAACGAGCTTAACCCTAGTCCTTGTACCAATTTTTTTTGGTTCCATTTTCCATCTCCTTGAAGAGTGTCATTGCTTTCCTTGGGCTCTTGTTGGCAATCAAACCAATTCAAGTGGCATTCACCATACACATGTTATCATTACACAATCCTTCAAAGAAATAGTAAACCAAGTACCCTCCTTGAATGGATGATATGTACAACTCGCCAACAATCTCTTGAAGTGCTCCCAATGCTCATAGAGGGACTCATTAGAAAACTGGGAGATATCGGAAAGCTAGAAAGTAATTTTCTAGAAAGTGGAGCTTCGTATCTATCCATGAGGTTATACAACCAAGCAGTATACAATATAACCAATCTTAGGCCGAATCCCTAAGTAAGAAGGGAAACTCCATTAGATTGTAATCTTATTGCAAAACACATGTCGGCTTCATATTTTACACACTAGGTGGAATTCCGAGAGATGCTTCTTTGAATCTTCTTCGGCCATTCTAAGAAAAGTCGATAAGAAATTAATCATGCCGTCTTAAGTTCATTCATCACATTTGATTGCAACGGTGGGAAGATAATGTAAAGCTGTTGATTCTCCAAGTTTGGAGCCATCAACTCTCTCAAGTTGTGATTGTACTCCCCCATTTATTTTTTCTCTATGGCTACCAAAAGCAGTTCTTGTGGAATCTGTGGCCTAGGTCTCCTCTTTCCTCCGTGCCTACTACTTGTGCAATTTGTTGGACTATGTAAAACTCCCAAGTTCTTTTCACAGGTATGTACCATAAACCGGTAATAAAACAGTGTCAAACTAAAATCAACACTAGCAAAAAGTATTAGAAGTAATCGAAAACAAGTAAGAAGTCTCAACAACAAAAAATTAAAAATTAAAACAAAATAAAGAAAACACTACTTACTCGACTAATAAATAATGCAACAGAGCAAAAATATTGACCCACCCCACCCGAGCATCGTTAAATAAGAGAGGACGTTGAGTTTTTAAGGGTAAAAAATAAGATATAAATGTTTCTCCATTCCTACTACTATGTTATTAGGAATTGTAGATAGTGGCAAGTATCGGGGTCATCCACAGGGATTTCAGGAATATAGTAATCTACTAAACACAATTGTGGTCGGGTCGTCAATCCGACCATGTGTTAGGAATAAATAGTGTTGTAAAAATAACCATTAGGGGGGATTTTCAACTATTAACTACAATTATACAATAAATTGAATTAACAATGTCTACAAGAACTCGGGGAAAATTTTCGTAACATGGTTGATGTTATTTCGATCATCGATTTTATCAAATACAAGAACTTATCCATATTCTAGTGTCTATGTCGGGTGCGGACAATGGTTAAAACTTTCTCCTATCTGTTTCATAAAGAAGCGTGTATAAAATCTTCTATCAGCATCACCTCCGCAACTAGGGGAATGGAACAATGGCTATGGCACATTGCACAAGTCTGTTTCTTCCCCGTGCGATTAAGCACCGAGTGGAACACCACAAATGAAACTACCTCAAGGTCTAGAAAGGAAAAAGAAGTATCTGTCTTATCGATGTCTTCCAGGATTGACAAAATAACCTAACTTGCTACCTACTCTATCTCTACCTGGAACCCTTCAGACCTCTTTGGTTGGCTAACTAGATGCATGGTCGATCACGATGATTAACAACGGTAACCTTCGTGCACATGCAAAGTTCTGGACTATCATTCCCCAAGCGCATCTAGGTTTCCTTAACCACGGATTAGCAATAGTGCACCAACATGAAAGTAGACTCAATTTTGTGCCAACAAAATGTGACATTCATGCAATTCATAAGAATATTGAGAACAAGCCAGCATGGTGATCACAAAATACATAGAAATATATAGATATAGAAATCTTAAAAAATAAACATCCGCACATGAATACATATATAGTCCCCAAGTAAGATCCCTACTCCCTAAGCATTGAACCAAAGTATTTCATTGGATTCAACACTTTTGGCCAAAAGAAAGAAAAAGGAATGAAAGAAAAAAATCTAGAGAGGAGTGAGAGTGTTTTCTCTCTCTAGCCACCTTCCAAGATCAAAAAATGAGCCTAAATTAAAACCAAGTAGAAAAAGTTTCATATAGTGGTAAGGAATTGGGCCTAAAAAGGCCAAAAAAGTTGCAAAAAATCTAGAAGCCGCCAGGGCTTGTGCCGGCGCAGGCACTAGCACGGGCTGTGCTGGACGTACCGGCGTGGGGCGCGTGTCCTGGCATAGGCATGGTGGACGTGCTGGACACGCACTGCATCACCCAGAATGCGCTGGTAGTTGGTTCTTTGTTTTTTATCTATGCCATGCATTATTTTACACTCCCCGTCGACTGGAACCTTGTTTTGCTTAGTACCTCAGCACGCCACGCGTCATAATTCACACCCCATGGCTAGCCCTGGAATTTTAAATTGAAACGATGTGGGAGGTGTAAAAATGGAACGTCTAACCCCCATATTGGGTGAAAAGATGGGAGCCTCATGATTGATTTTGGCACGGTCTATGTCAGGTGATACGGGTCGTGCCAACTTCTTTCGCACGGTCTATGGCTGGTTTGCATGGATAACTTCTTTGCTCCGATTTTTGCGTTCTTATAGTCCATTTTATAGTGCTCGAGAAGACGAATCCAATGTGAAATCCTAAAGTGATGATTCTTTTAGGATTTCACCCAGAACTCCGTCCAACCTCGAACAACGATCACTCTATTTTTTCTTTAGCCTTCTTTAACTTTGACTCCACTTTTTTTGGTCCCAATTCCTTTTACTACCATGATTTGGAGTTCGTGGCCTTTGATCTACTAATATCCTTGCGAATAGACTTCGATATCTTCTACCATTCTTGCGAATGACCTTCAAATATCTACTACCACCTTCGTGGATAGTCTTCCACCAAAAGAAAATGTACTCACGGGCAACTTACTATTGATACCAAAAAGGAAGATCTTGGAGCCCGTGAACACCAAGTGTCCATTAGTCTCAATTAAATCTACAAAATGCTGAATTGAGACAAGAAAACCAAAAGTGGTCGTACAAACCCTTTGACGTGAAAACCTAACTATAAATAGCAATCAACCAAACCAAAGATGATAATAAATGTGTTAAATGCACTGGAAAATGCATACATAATGGTGCGCATCAGGTTCATACGGGATCCTCTTCACAAGAACCCCTACGCTACGACCCCGAGTAATAGTTAAACCTAAAAGGGTAGAAGGCTTTCTTCAGAGAGTGTGAATAACACCACTTCTAGTGATCATTGTGAGTAACCTTCTACCTACATGAAACATCAAGATAAGAATCCCGAAGGAGGCCATCAAGACCCTCACCTTCAAGGAAGAAATATTACATTGAGGCAAGTTTCGTTAAGGGAGACTATGGCTCCCAACCATGAGCAACAACCGATGTGCATTACTTATTTGACGGTTAGGCCTAATGGGTACTTTGAGCTTAAATTCAAATTAATATAATGGTTACATTGATTTCTTAGTAGGCAAGAGGTGGACCCCAAAAAACATCTCTCCGACTTCCATATGTTTTTTTGTAGTATGATTATCGAGGGAGTAGATTAAGAGAATTACAAGTTGAAGGCCTTTCCATTTTCTTTGAGAAATTTCATAAGGGACTAGTTTCATTATCTTCCATCAAGGAGCATAAATTCATTGATTGAGTTGAAGAGAAAGTTTCTTTCCAAGTACTTCCAAGCCACCAAGTCCTTTACCATGAAGAAGGAAATTAGAAACATCACCCAATTGCATGAAGAGTCATTTTATGACTATTGGGTGAGGTTTAAGAAGCTCCTTTAGAGTTGCACGTACCATGGTTACTCGGAAGGAAACTTGGTGTATAAATTATACAATAGTCTTCTTGTTGAGAAGCAAAGGCTAGTGAAGGGAGCTTATGGTGGATTGATTGGAAACAAGTGTTCGGGAGAAGCTATGGAACTTCATGAAGAGTTGTCCGAGGAGTCAAGCACTTTTACCTCAAGGTTTGATCTTAGAAGCCAAAACCCGAACAACAAAAGTGTTCCCTATAACTCATGTGAAATTTGTTCGTCAGGAAATATGCCACAGGTGAACTCATGTGAAATTTGTTCGTCAGCGCATCCTACGGACACTTGTCGTCATTTACAAGACGACTATGTCGAGGAGGTGAGTTCCATGGGATATAGATGAGGGCAACATTATCAATGCAACCAAGGCTATCATGCTGGTCAAGGCCTATGTTACACTAACTCAAATTTATTTTCATGTCCGAGTAGGGATCTGATACGGCAATACTCGAATTTTCCTTTTAGATTGACACGAAGATTTGGTCAACTGATTGTCTTGACTATTTGTTGACACGTCTATCATATATAGTGTCGTAAAATATATTTTGACACACCCATATTTTATTATTTTATAAATAATATTGTTACAAACTTGTGTATTTATATATAACATTGTATTCTACTATTTTTATTTATATAGAATTGCATTCTTATATAAGATAATATATCATCTTGGTCAAATAATATATATAATATTCTTATTTTATTCTTATATACTTACGTTTAATTTTATAGTTTAGTATTATAACTCTTATTGGTATATCAATTATTTTGTTCTTATTCTTCTAAATAAGATTGCAGTTTATTATTATATAAAAGATTATATTTTATTTTTATTAAATGTTCCTATTATATATAACATAGTAATATATAATTATAATAATAATAACATTGTGTTCTACTTATTATTGTGCTTGTATTGGTATAGCATTGTGTTCTTATCATATATATTATTTTGTTCTTATTCTTATATATAAGATTGTGTGGTATTATTACATATAAAAATAAAAAAAAATTGCTCCTATTATATTTATCCAAATGTATATATATTAAACTACGTTTTTAACCCTATGTTTTGGTTAAAATTGTAGAAATGACCTTGTAAAATCTGAAAGTGCAGAAGTAACCCTGAATTTCGTTGACCGAAATGTCAACAGCCAAATTGGCCGAAAATAGGTGAAATAACCATTATAATTCCATTGTGTTTTTAAACCTTCCCCTTCCCTTATTCATCTGTATTTCGATATGGTTTTTCATGTGAACGTCGTCCCTTCTTTATTTTTCATTTTGCTGAAGGCCGATCCCTTCTACAACAAAATCAGATTGGCGTTCTCTGATCCTCATCAGTTCTTCATCTGAACGCCGATCTGATTTTTTTTCTTTGATCGCTGATCACGCATCCTAACTGCCCAGGGGAGGATGCCTTGAATACAGGGTTCCTGGCAGAGCGGCGGAGCGGCGGGGATATGGTTGCTAGTGTTGGGTGACAGAGCTATAGAGCGGCGAGGGTAGGGTTTCTGGTGGTGGGCGACGACTCGATAGGGTGAGGGTTTCTAGGCGGCTTTGGGGGAGCATCAGAGAGATGGAGTTGGTTTTGGGGTTTATAGAGTTTAGGTGGAGGTGGTGGGTGGCGGATGATGTTGAGCAGTGGAGGGAAGCTACGAAGCAGATTTTTGGGTTCTAGGATTTTGGCGGATGTTGGGCGGTGGCAGAGAGCGGCAGACCGATGGAGCGATGAGGAGAGGTGGTGGCGGGGCACTGAGCTGGGTGGTGACACGAAGGGTTAGTGGCGGATCTGGGCGGGGTTAGTGGCGGTGGGTAAGATCGGCGCGGCGGCAGAGCCGGTGGCAAGGCCGTGGAGCTACTGGTGGCAGGTTTGAAGAAAAAGAAGAACCCAGGAGGTATCTTTGCCATTACATTTTATGTTTTAGAATTAGGGGTATTATTGTATTTTCATAAATGGTCAATGCCGAAATTTGTTTGTTCAATTCCGGAATAGTGCAATTTGGATATAATTGCACTATTTTAAAAAAATTACGGTTAATTTGCACTTTTAAATTTTACTTAGGGTACTTCTGCAGTTTAAAATTTACAAGGTCATTCCTACACTTTCTCAATCCCATAGGGTCATTTTTGCCATTTTACCATGTATGTATATAAATTGTGTTATATCATTACATAAAATTGAGCATGTTTTTTATGTGTAAAATGGATAAACTTCTAGTCTTTCAAAATCACTCATCCAATTTTTGATACCCACATCTGCTCTCTGATTCATTTATTGAGATGAAAATCGACAAGTTTTCGATGTGTGTCATGTGTCTTGTCACATGTCATGTCAAATCGCACGTGAATCTCCACCCATTAAAACATGTAAGGGTAACATAGGTCAAGGCTACAAAAATAGGTATTTCAGTTCCAATTGCAGGGACCATCCCAATATTCAGTATAGAAAAACTCAAGGGGGTCAAAATGCAGTCACCCCTCTCAACCATAAATCCAAAGTCTTCAAGACCAGCCCCATGATCAAGGAAAAGTTTTGGGATGTCGAAGGATGAAGTGATGCAAGATTTGGGGAGATTGAGCCATAGCGCAGAAAAGTCCAAAAAATTTCAAGAAAATGCCAAATCTCATCCCACTACTCAAATGCTCTAGTTTGTAAGTGATGTGGTATTCCTGATTAAGTAAAGCAATTGTTTTTCACAGGAGCAAAATAGATCCTGGAAGTGATTCCGAGGACAATGCTCTAACGATCAAGTCAGTGCTTTTCTTTAGAGAATCAAAATTTCTCAGTTTCATTTTACTTACCTTCTTTAGTGTTGCTCTCCTTTTATATATAGATGTCCACAATCATGGTTCCGCTTTTATCGGTTTGTTGCTAAGTCTTTTCGGACAATGCTGCACTTTTCTTTTTTCATTAACCTTACCAATGTTTTAGTCCTGGGCTAGGCCTAAGGTCCAACGGCCTTTGATTTGTAGGTTAGTTATATGGTCTATGGGCTAAGTATAAACCACAAGCCCCCTCCTAGCCTTAAAGCATTAAAAACAAAGCGATAACTTCGCTTGTGGAATATATGCTAACTGTTCTTTCACAAAAATTTTAAGCTATGACAACATATTCCTTATTGATGTAACCAAGATTGTCATCGCGAAGTGTTTCCTGCTTCTTCGCAATACTTGCAACTTTTTTAGGGTTTCTAAGTTTGAATTTTTTTTAATCTTTACTTTATGTGTCATACTTTTAACACACTTAAACGTTCAAGATTTTGTTTCATTGAACCAATATTTCCTCCTCTTATTTGTTGTAGCATTCCAAGATTTCCTCTCATTCTTTCATATTTTTCCCTTTTATAATTTCTTTGACTTTGATTACTTAACTCTGTCACTATTCAGTGTATTGCATTCATTCATATACCACCGGCTTCTCATATCTGTAAAAAGGTAAGTTACTTTTTGTGGGACTTTCATAATTATTTTCATGTCTGATTTGACTACGATTTTTCAGTTTCTTAAATTAAATTCCTGTCCTTTTTGGATTTTTCATCTTCTTCCCGCCCTCCTAAACATTCCAGCTTCTCGTCGTATTCCATCAACGCGTAAGTTTCCTTGTTATTAATCTTCAACCTTTCCGTGGCGATTATAATAGCTTTTAATTTTTACGGTGTATCTATTCTGGAAATTTTGTTTCTCCATCTTGGTCTAGAAGTTCTCCGATTGGTTTTCTTCTTCCTCTTTTATCTCATTGTGTATTCTGTGTCCCCTTTCTCAGCTCTCACCAGAATATATCTTTTTGTGTTTACTCTAATTGATCGAGTTCTTGTCTGAATCTTAGGAGTTATGTCTACCTTTAATGTTGTTGATTCTTCCTCAATAGTTGTCCCTATTGATGATGTCAACTCCAAGGATGATTCTAACCATCTCACCCATTCTTCTACCATTAGTAGCATCATTTCTGATTTCCACTTCAAAAATATAAAAAATTCCTTTTTTTCTTCTTATAAGCATAGAGGTCCCGATAACTCTTATAGTGTTCATACTCCTCCTCCTGGCTCTATATTCTATTATCTGGATTATCTTAAATTTGGACTGGTTTTTCCTTTATCTCGGCATATCTTGGACCTACTCTCACATTATCAAGTTGCATTATCTCAGTTTCATCCTGAGGGTATCTCGATCATTGTTGTTTTCTATCTTGTATGCGAGTGCACATGTTTCTTTTTTATTGACCTATTTTGTAGTCTGTATCAGTTTTGTAGGGTAAAAAAATCATCTGACGAATTCACCTTTTATCTAGTCAATTCCAATGCTGAGTTTGTCAATGGATTTCCTAATAACAGTTGGGTGTGGTGTAAAAAAATTACTTGTTAAAATTGGTTAATGAGAGCGAATGAAACCTTCTAGTTTGAAACTATAATGTTTCCAAATCCAAACTTCTTAGGTCTGGAGTTTATCTTAATGCTAATTCCGCGGAGTTTTTGATACTAACAAACATTCGATATGTCTTCGCCATGCTGAATCTGAGATTGAAAGTGTTCGTTTGATGTTATTTTTCCCGTACTTTTTATTTTATACTCTTCACATTATATCGTTATTTTTTTGTTTGTCTAAGTTATGTTGTATGCTAGATTGTAGATATGGATTTAGCTAAACGTTCTATTGAGATAATTATTTTGTTGATGATGAGAATGAAGAGACGGAGGTTCCTCCACTCCAAACAAACGATACCATTGCAGATGACATTTCCCAGGATGATATTGGCGAAACCAATTTTTAATTAATATCTACCGAAGCTGGAACCACTGAAGGAGTAGAAATAGCTTTTGACAATGTTGTGGATACCTTTAGAAGAAGGAGGAGAATGGAGTAATTTGGTGGATCTACAGGTGTTTTGGAGCTTGCTAAGAAGAAGGGGCGTAGTAGCCATTTTCATCCTAAGCTTCCACATTGAAGCCATAACTTGATTGTAGACGCAACCATTCTTGCTACCCCGTCTAAAGTTTCACAAAATTATTATGACTTCAACTTTCACATCTTTCTGCCTATCAGAGAATCAATTTTGGTTATCACCAATTTTCTCAAGGAGTCTGCTTTAGTGTTTTCACTTCTTGGGACATGTTGAGCATCAGAGTATTCAAGGTGAGCGATAAGCTAATGAAATATTTTTAATATTTTATTAATTTCTCCTCTTGCACTTTGTAATTTCCCCACACCTGCTGGACTACTATCTCTGAATCAATAAGGCACTTAAATTTTTTAACCTTCATTTTAACTATAATATCTAAGCCACATGTTAGTACTTCATATTAAGCTTCATTATTGGTGAGTGGAAATTTGAATCGAAACAAATATCTGTACTCCCCTCTGACCACTAGTAGTCTTGTGTTATAACCTTCTTTGCTAGATGCTGCATCTACGAACAGTTTCTATGAAATGTCTATCAGCTTCAATTTCCCTCTTTAAATTCCAAGATTTTTTTTGTATATTCCCCTCTTGTTCATCTGCACTTATCATTTCTGCAATAATATCTGCTAAGGTTAGCACCTTTATCGTTGTTCGCGGTTGAAACCAAATCTCATATTGTCCTAATTCAAGAGCCCACTTAGTCATTCTTCCAGATGATTCTAGCATTCTTAAAATATTCTTGATTTGGTAGTCGGTATACACGACAGTTTTTTGACTCTGGAAATAAGTTCACAATTGCCTTGTTGAATATACCAAAGCTAAAGTTAACCTTTAAATTAGAAAGTATGCCTTCCATGCACTTAGCAGTATTCTACTGATGTAGTATACTACTACATGCTTTTGGCCTTCTTGACGCACTAAGACTGAAATTACAACATTTTTAAAAAAATGCCAGGTACATATATATGGTTATACAAGGACTGGTGGCTTCAGTGTTGGCAATGCTTGAAGCTGTTCCATCAATGAATCGTACGCTTTCTGAATTTCATCATCCCAGCTGAAATTTTTAGCCATTTTCAGGATTTTAAATAGCTGAAAGTATTTCTCAACTACTTTTAAAACAAATGTACAAAGCACTGCCAGTGATCCCATTCATATATGTACTTCCTTGACAATTTACGGTTATGGGAGGTCAACTATTGCTTGTGTTCTTTCTGGGTTTGCCTTAATCCCTTTGGAATATACTTTGTATGCCAAAAAAATTCATATGCCTACTCCAATTATGCATTTCTTAAGATTAATCTTCATACCAACTGTATTTAGCGTATCCAAAGTGGCATATCCTTTTTCTTTTGATAACTATGTCATCCATATATGCTTCAAAATTTTGTCCTATTTAATTACGAAATGCATTGTCGAGTACACTATGATATTTTGCTCCTACATTTTTTAGGCCAAATGACATCTTCACATAGAAAAATACTCTAAAGCTCATTATGAAGGCCATTTTTTCTGCGTCTATTAGGGTTATCGGTATTTGGTGGTATCCCTTATACGCATCCAAGAAAGCTAGGATATCGTAACCTGACATTTCTTCTACTAGCTAATCAAATTTAGGCAAAAAAAATACCTTCTATTGGGCATGCCCTATTTAATCAGTGAAATCAATAACATTCTCCATCCCGCATCTGCCTTCTTTACCATCACTGGGTTTGCTAACCACTTTGGATAGATTAATTTCTTTAGAATATCAACCTGAAGTAGTTCCTAACCTCCTCTTCAATCGATTTCTGTCTGTCACTAGCAAAACTTCGTTGCTTATACTTGACTGGCTTGACCGAATCACTAATATTCAGAGAATAGGTAGAAATTCTTGGGTTGACTCCTTCCATGTTCTGTACATTCTATGCGAATGTATCTTTGTGACTTTGCAGTATTTATATAACCTTTTATTTCTCTTGGTTTGGAAGATGCTTCCCCATTTTGACAAACTTAGCAGCGTCTTCGTCATCCAAAGTAACAACCTCCGTTTATTCTCCCAGATCTATTGGAGGCTTTGATTTCCTGAGCAAGCCAGTGTCTTAGATACTCCTAACCATTTTTGTTTGCTCCATATTTCTTCTTGCTTTCATGGCAATAATCATCCATTGTCTGGCTGTTTGTTGGTTTCCTCTGATTGTTACGATTCCTACTGGAGTATAAAACTTCATTACTAAGTGGTATGGTGACCATATAGCCTTTGTTGTATTCATCTAAGGCCTACCAATGAAGCGTTTAAATGTACTTAGTGCATCTTTGACCACGGAGTTGCACATGATAGTACAAATTCTATCTTTTTCACCTTTGATAAAAGGCAGCTGTATGTTTCCCAAAGGTTTCTCTGCTCGCCCCAAAATCCTATAAAGGTGGATGTGGACTTCTTTAGATCATTCTGCTTGAATCTCAACTTAGCAAAGCAATCAACAAATAGTATTTTGACTGTGCTCATATCATCCACTAACAGTCTATCAATCATGGCATTTCCAATCCAAGCGATAATGACCATCGGGTGATTATGAGGCCATGTGTTGGGAACTACAACATCATCTTCGCTAAATGTGAATATCTAGTTCGGACAAGATCTCTTATCAGTAGGTTCTTCTGGTGGAAAATATATCCTTGGCTTTCTAGGAACTATTTGATAGGATCGACATGATTACTCTTTCTGGGGCCTCACCCACTATCTCTTATTCGTAATTCAGTATCGCTGTCAACTTCTGATTCTTTCTGTGTGTGTCGCAATGCCTTGATTATTTGCTATGAGGCTTCCTGCTTTGTTGGATTTGTTGTACCAGATTCCTCCTTCTTCTTTCTTGTACTCTCTTAGGTAGTCATTCCTCAAATTCCCTTCCTTTTTCCTTTTCAGGTTTTTGAAAAATATTCAATGTCATACAAATGGTCCTTGTGGAAGGCACAATAGTATTCTCTGGAACTCTTGTCAGGAGGCGCTATCATAGGTGCAAGTTCACGAAATAACTCTTTGTTTGCTTGCTAGATTTCTTTTTGCGATTTCGTAAAGGAAGTTTCTTGAAATTTCCTTACCTGCGCTACTGATGCCCGTCCTCTTAAAGGGATATTCCCTTGCCCTTTCTTTAAAAATCCTCTCAGTGTAACCTCTGTTATTATCTTTTCACCTCTCTCCCGCTCTATCTTACAGGTATATGCTTCTATAGTTCGCACATTCTGTTCATCATTTTTTTAAAATTTCCTTGGATTTTCAGGCATGTTCTTCATGAGTTACTTGAAAAATTATCCTAATCGTATGCCTCCTTTAAATGCGCCCAACAAATATTGGAATAGCATATTGCAAACCTGCAGGCTTTTAGTGGGTTTCATCACTTCCCTGAGCAATGTTGTTTTTTGTTTTTGTAAACTTTTGTATCTGATAGAAGATCCCTAAAAACAAATCTGACAACTGTAACCAAGACTCAATACTTCCGTTTGGTATGTTTTCGTACCATGGAATCATCGTTCCCGATAAGAAGATAGGGAAAGCCTTGCATACTAACTCGATTCTGCGTCACAAAATTTCATGCTTTTGCCAGAGGAATGCAAGAATTCCTTGGGGTTTGTTGTCCCATCATAGATATTAACATGCAAAGATAGCTTTAAGTCCTTTTTCAACTTGAATTCACAAAGATGTGGTCCAACGATGACTTATCTAAATCATCGTCTGCCACTATCTCCCTTAACTTATATTCGTAATTGAGACTCTCATGCTTTTGACTTGTTTTTTCAATTATTTTAAGGGATTTCGACTTGATAGTGGCTAACAATTGATTGTATAGATGTTCTCTGTTTAATTCTAGAAAAGCTGTGAATGCTCTTCTCTCATTTTCTTTCTTTGTCTTAGTAGATTCTGCTTCATCTTCGTCATCTTTCATATCTTCTCATTGTGCTTCTGCTCCTTACTTAAAGATGCGCTTGATCTTAGCTGGTATGCATGCTCTTATTGTGCCCAGCTGTTCGTTCTTGTGTATAGTGATTCTGGCTTCTTTCACTTCAGGTGAACACCATTGTTTACCTTGAAGGAAATGAAGGAATAAAAAAATAATCTTTGTCAACACAGTCAACGCCAATGATGTTGTATTCCTAATCAAGCAAAGCAACTGTTGTTCACGGTATTTTGTCCCTTCCTACAAAATAGATCTCGGAAGTGATTTCGGGGAAAATACTCCGACGGTAAAGTCAGTGCTCTCCTTCAGAGAATCATAATTTCTCAGTTTATTTTTACTTACTTTTTTTTATTGTTCTCTCCTTGTATTTATTGATGTCCACAATTGTGGTTCCGTATTGTACTGTATGATATTTTGGGTTACATCATTGATCCTACAATTTTGATTCGTGGTTAAATGTGTAGACGTGTTTGTGCTTTTATCAGTTCGTGGCGAAGACTTTAAGACAAAGCTCCACTTTTGTTGGTTCGTTAAACATACTCAAGTTTCAGTCCTGGGCTGGGCCTAAGGGCCAATAGACTTTAATTTTTTTGTTAGTGATATGGTCCATGCGCTAGGTATACACCAGTAAGCTTCTCAAAGGTTGATTATTGATGGAACAAATGGAGATCTCCTTCAAGATCCCTAGTTTTAATGGCAAATACGAACTAGGGTCTTTGGATTATAAGCATGTATTGATCATATTTGAGTATACAAATGACTATCAACAATGCTAGATCAAATATTTGTGGACCTTCAACGAAGCGCAAATGAAAGTTCTGAAATGGACTCAAAACTTAAGTCCAAATTCTGAATCGTCAATCGTTCCCATTTGGGTTACGATCAGAGAGGTACCACTTTACTATTACAAGTCATCAGTTATTGAATCAATTGGAAACAACATTGAGATTTTTATCAAGAAAGATATTGCCACCGATTCTCTAGCTCCGCCATCCACTCTAATAAAACCAATTATACATACAATAAGATTTGGTTCTCTCACAAACAACAAGAAGTACAATGTCTGATTATGAAGATATCCCTCTGTCCGATTATGCCATTAAGTTTCACAATGTAGAATCCTAAACCCACATCTGCCTCCGAAATGGACTACCACAGGTAATAAATTCCAAAAACCCTCCATCAATTCTACTTGAACCAGCTGCCCCCTCACTGCAATCACCAAGTCCCCCACTCAAAAAAACAACCTCCTCACTGCAATCACCAATCAAGTACTCAATCCAACTCTATATACTTAATTAAATCTCCTAAGCTGGCACAACCTCAATCCCATTTCCTCCCTTCCCCTAATCCATAATCATAAACAATCCCAATCCTGCCCCTGCCACCACTCTTTTGCACTATTCTTCAAGTACTACCAAACTGACATCACAGTCAGATGAAGAATTCACCAGACCCCCCAATAAGCAGTATGGAAAAGATGATATATACTACGTACAAAATGCAAACTCTCGAAAGAGTCCTGTTTCAACTAACCTTTTTCAGCTCTCAACCAAGAGAGACAAGGAATAGATTTTCTCCTTTGCAGGACCTGCTATTGGATGATTCGGATTCCAAAAATGTACTGCAACAATTTACAAAAGAAGATAAGATTATGGAGAAAAATAAAACTGATCTAGGAATAGTAAACCTCTAAGTATCTCTTTACCCACAAAACCCTTTAGAAAATACTAGTTAGAGTCCCACCGTGCATTGTGCGGTGTTTTTTATTAAAAATAATTATTTAATATAATATAATATATTTAATATAATATAATATATTTTCATATTTAAAATTAAAATTAAAATACAATTATAATTTTATTTCATCTAAGGTAACTATAAGAATTATAAAGTAAAAGTAATCGATTAAGGTAGAATTAATTAAATAATGAATAAAATTAAAATAATCAATTTTATATCTTTTAATAATTACTATATACTAAGAATACGAAGTAAAATATAAAATAACATTCAAGTTGTGGAGAAATAAAATGTGTCCTTCATAATACAAATAATCAATGTCAAACAGTGAAATAACAAAGTTCACTAATAAGGATAATATAATCCCACAATTAGCTAAGAAATCAGTAGAAATAAATATAAATAACTGCATAATAAGTTTGATCCCCTAGTAAATTGTACCTTGTTTCAGTGGCAATCCACACATTTTATAATAGAGGGGTTCAAGGTTCAAACCAGACTTCCATCAAGTATTGTGAATATTAGAACAATTTTTTTAAGGATTACCTAGTGTTTCAGGAACATGTCGTTGGCCCCCCTCTGTGGTTTCCCAACCAGCAAGTGATCGATGACGGTGAGATCATGGTGGTTCCGACTCTAATGACAATGGTTCATTAGTGGTGCAACGTTCGGGTGTTTCTCAGAAGGGTGTCCCTAGCTATTCTAATGAATGATGTTTCAACCTCCAGTGAACTTCACTAGATTTAATGGTGGTGTCTCCTAGTTTAGTCCTAGAGTATTTTAGAAAAATTATATTAGTATTAAGGGATCTTTACAATTCTAACCAGAACTTTAGGCAGAAATCGCCAATATAACCCTTTAACTGAGAAAGTACCAAACTAACCCTAAATCTATGACAAATTGAGGAGTTATAACATTTTGGTCTAATTCCAACGTTGACTGAAGGAAATTGCCATTGAGCGAATCTGAAATGTTGAAAATATCCTCAAAGGTTGAGCTAATTTTTCCCCAGTTTACACCTTTTCAAACTTTATTCTTCTTCTGCAACCTCCCATCATTACCCAGCCACCGCCCGTCACCACCCCTTCCAGCCAATTTCTCATCCCCAGCACCACATTACTTTCACCTACACCCGCCTAGCCCTGACCCACCACCACTCACCCACTCTTCCTAGACCATTTACCCTCTGTACCAGTCTCTCTCTCCAGCCCAGACCTGCTACCCCACAAAATACCTCTTCACCCCACCACCAATGCCTCCGCTATCAATCCCATCTCTCTAATTCTCCTAATGTATATCATTATGCATGTATTAGACGATGCATTTAACACATTTATTATAATCTTTTATTTGGTTGATTGCTAGTTTTAGTTAGGTTTGCACGACAAAGGGTTTGGACGGACAATTTTTGTTTTCTTGTCTAAATCCCACATTTTGAAGACTTAATTGAGTCTAATAGACACTTGGTATTCACGGGCACCTAGATCTTCCTCTTTGATCTCATTAGTAGGTTTCCCATGAGTTTTTTTCCATTTTATTTTGGTAGAAGCCCATCCGCGAGTGTGGTAGTAGATATTTAAAGGATATTCGCAAGAATCGTAAAATATATCGAAGGTCATTCACAAAGATGGTATTAGATCGAAGCCCACAAACTCCAAATTGTTGTAGTGTAAGGAATTAGAACCAATAAAGGCAAATTCAAAGTTCAAGAAGGCCAAAAAAGAAACAGAGGGAAAATTGTTCAAGATTGCACAGAGTTCTGGGAAAAATCTGAGATGAATCGGTACTTGAGGGTGTCAACATTGGATTTGTAGCGGATTAGAATAACTCCCAAATTGGACCAACAGTTCACTCGTAGCGGATTAGAAACGTTAGTCATACGAACCAGCCACGACCGACACAGACTGAAAGCTAGCACGACCCACACCAATAGGCACATCCCGTGTAAGGGGGCCTTAGCATGTGCCATATCACCTGGCACAAGCAGTGCCAAAATCTGCCACGAGTCTCCCCTATTTTCACCCATAAATTGGCTAAGTATGATGGCGGGACGTTTCATTTGACACAATCACAAATGACAAGACTTGTCCACGGGGTGTGACGAATGACACCGAGCGTGCCAAGGTACTGAGTGAAACAAGGTTCTAGTCGATGGGGAACGCAAAAAAAATGCATGAAAAACTAGCCCAATTCCCTACTGTTATATATGTGGACCTCTCTCTGCTACAGTTCAAGTTTATGCTAATTTTTAGATCTTACTAGGTGGCTAGAGAGAGAAAACACTCTCACTTCTCTCTAGCTTTTTTCTTTTCATCTTTATTTTGTCCAAAAGTGTTGAATTCAATGAAATAGTTTGGTTCAATGCTTAGGGAGTAGGGATCTATCTTGGGGATTATATTTGTATTCCTGTGTCGATGATTATTTTGTGAGATTTCTATATCTACCCATTTCTTTGTGTTTTGGTATTATTTTGTTATTTGTTCTTAATATTCTTAGGAACTACACGAAAGTCACAATTTGTTGGCACATAATCGAGTATACTTTCATGTTGCCACTTTATTGCTACTCCCTATTTAAGGAAACCTAGATGCGCTTAGAGTGCGATAGTTTGGAATTGGGCCCATGCACGAAGGTTACCGTTGTTAATTATCACGATCAACCATGCATCTAGTTAGTCAACCAAAGAGGCCCGAAGGGTTGCGGGTAGAGATAGAATAGGTAGTAAACTAGGGTTATCTTGTTCATCCGAGAAGTTATCGATAAGATGGCTACTTTCTTTGCGTTTGTAGACCTAGGGGTAGTTCATTCATTGTCTTCTACTCACGACTTAATCTCACATGGGAGAAACAGACCTGCGCGATGTGCCATAGCAGTTGTTTTACTCCCTTAGTTATGGAGGCGAGACTGATGGAAGATTTTATACGCACACCTCTATGTGACAGATAGGGCAAAGTTTTGACCATTGTCCGCAACACTATTTCACAACACTATTTATTCCTAACATGTGGTCGGATTGATAACCCGGCCACGGTTGTGTTTAGTAGATTACTAGGTTCCTAACATCTCTGTGGATGACCCCGGTACTTTCCACTATCTACCATTCTTGGTAGTGTAGTAGTTGGAACAGGAGCAACATAAAAAAAATCTCTTTCTTTGACTCACATCCCCTCTCGGGTTATTAGTGGATCTCCCATGGTTTATTAGAAAAGTTGGGATGTGTCAGGTCAAATTTTGGCACTGCTTTCAGAGATGTTAGTTTAACGGTCTAGTAGTTAGCTTGCATAATGTTTTAGTTGAGTAAGTAGTGTTATCTTTATTTTTTTTGTTTAGTCTTGTTGCCTTTTGCTGTTGAACTTTCCTACTTGTTTCCAGTTACTTCTAACCTTATTATCCAGTGTTGATTTTAGTTGGCCATTGTTTATTCCCAATTTATGGTAAATACCTATGTTAAGAACTTGGGAGTTTTACATAGTTTAAAAAAATTCATATGTAGTAGGCGAGGAAGGAAAAGGAGACCTTGGTCGGAACTTCCACTAGAACTGCTTTTAGTAGCCATAGAAAAAGTAGAGATTACAAAGGATAACCATACTTTGAGAGAGCTGGTGGTTCCAAACTTGGTACAAGGTCTAGGGTGAGGCCCATGGATAAACCATCTCAATCCCCTAAGTTAGAGTAATAAGTCCAAGCTCTTGCCTCCATGATGAAAGAGTTCATGAAAAGGTAAGTCAAACAAGCAAAAGGTTGCGGTGTTTGTAATCTTGATCATCACACTGATATGGGCCTTGAAATGGGGGAGGGATTTGAGGAAGTTAAGGTGTCAAATTTCAACAATGGTGGAAATAGGCTACAGTTTGCGAGGGGGAAACAACAAGGGTTCTGTGGGAATCAAGGAGGAGAAAGGCAAGATATCTACGCAAACACCTTCAACACGAGGTACCGCGGTGACCCGAACTTTCAATTCTGTGTGGAGAACCAAATGCAAGGGTACAATTGAGGTGGAAAAACTCCACCTCAACCTTATCCGATGGGAGAAGTTCCTATAAACAACAATGCCTCACTTTACAAGTTAGACTGAGTGGAAATCCTTGAAGCAATCTCTCAAATGGCTAAGAAACATGATGTCTTTGCAGAGCGTACAAGGTAAGAGATTGAAGATCTTGGGAGTAGGGTATTATTGAGCATTAAGAATCTTGAGATTCAAGTCGGGCAACTTGCAACATCGGTAAGCTGACTTGAAGCCAAAGAGCCTGACAAACTTTCTTCCCAATCGAAGATCAATCTGAGGAATGTTAGCGCTTTGAAATTAATAAGTGGGAAGGAGGTGGGAGAGCTCGAGAAGGAAATCACTCAAGATGATGACTTCATCGCAGACAACAACAAAAACAACTTGGAGAAGAAGGAATTTCTTGTGGACGAACCTATCAAGGAGCTACAAACACTTGAGGAAAAGGTTAATTTTCAGCCACCTTTCCCTAATACACTTAGGGAAGGCCGAAGATACCAACCAATGACGATTATACCCAAATAACTTCAAGAGAGTTGGGGTTAGTGTCCAGATCTTAAACATGATTGGACATGTTCCCTAATATGCATGATTTTTGAAAGTCGCATTACAAGAAAGAGGAATCAACCACTTAAGAATGTAGGTAAAATGAAACTAGGGGGAGCCGCCACTCTTAATCATAGGAAATTTCCTAGAAAATTTGATGACCCCGACATGTTTTCAATTCCTATTTCTTTAGGTGGTGAATTGGTGAAAATTGCTATGATTGATCTTGGAGCTTCTATAAATGTCATACCCTCTTGTATCTATGAGAACCTAGAAATAGGTGAACTTAAAGAGACTAGGTTAGTCATCCAAATGGACGATCACTCCCAAGCTAGTCCCCATGGACTAGTGAAGGATGTGATGGTCCGATTGGGAAAATTGATATTTCTTGCTTGATATAGCGCACGATGGTGGTGGACCCTCAATTTTTTTGGGAGACCTTTTCTCAAAACATCAAGGACTAAGATCGATGTTTATTTAGGAACACTAACCTTAGAGGATAACATGGATAGAGTTGGGTTTGATATTACAAGTCTTAGTATGATTTACATAATCCCTGTCTTGTTTGTGAAGACATAACTTTATGTGAAGAAGATGTTCAACATGATAACTCTCATGTGATGGATAATGATAATTACCATACTGTGACTCTCGATGATAGAAAGAAAGATAGCATAAGTGATGAGATTTCGGAAGAATGTGATAGTGATAGAAAAAACTTCCAACACACTTCAATTGTAATGAGCATATTGATGAAACTATGGTCTTGTGTGATGTTATTGATGATTTTTCTTTATTTGATTGTTTTTCTATGGTCACTAACATGCAACGGGATATGGGAAGTGTTGAGGATGTAAAACACCCTCGGCCACCTTCCAAACCCAAGGAAAGGGGAAAGGATTTGGTTTGGACCATGAATGGATACTCACTCTCCTTAGCATACAAAGCACTTAAAGGTAAGGAGGACTCCTTTTGGAAACCTATCCCTAAGGATGTCTTTATGGGTGGAGTTGCTGATGGATACTCTGGAGACCCAATGGTAGGTTCTTCCAATTAAAATGCATAAAAAAGGAATAAGTCATGATGACGACAATAAACACACGTGGTCTTTCTTTCTTTTTTCTTGACATATTATTAGTATATAGATTTTGCATGTTTTTAGTATGTAACAATTATTTTGAGAGGAAATTCTTGCTAATTGGTGAATTTAAATTCGAGTCTCATTCTTTTTATAATGAAATAACATAGGGTTTGTTTGGTGACAAGGTATTTTTGAAAATAGGGATAAAAATGGGGAAAATGACACTAACCTCGTGCAACACACATCAAACACGAGGGTGCCTCTTGCCAAATTCTGGCACGGCTGTGCTAGGTGTCTGGCATGAGGGGTGGCTGGTGCTAGATTTAATAAATTACGAATTTTGGATCAAGAATTCAAATTTTTTTAATTTAAATTTTGAGCTAAAACATGGAATTCTTGGCTCATTAATTCAGCAAAATATTTATTTTTCTCCCATGTGTTGGTGTAAATAGTACATCAAGACCTACCTTATGCATAAATTTATTGGTACTTTTTGTCCCTCTCACTCTCTAATTTTCAAAAATGACATCCTTATCTCATGTGTACCTCTTTTTAATTCACATTCTTTGCTCTCTTTTTTATCCATAGTACATTACCTCATTCATATTATTCAATTAGCTCATTAATTAACATTTTTCAAGATCACTTAATCTCACTCTCCTTGGGGTAGCTCAAAATTTTGAGCCATTTTTCTCAACAATTTAGCATTTTTACTTCTTCTTGTGTCGATTCTTCATCTCCTGGCTTCAAATTCTAGGTAATTCTTTGAGCTCTATGTTTACTTTTTTTATTTAGCTTGATGGTGATGTGATGAGGATCTTTGTGCTTGGAAATATGTTGAGATGTTCTTGGGAGAAATTTTTGGCTTATTTGAGTGATCTAAACTAAGCGTGGGGGTTGGTGTATTGTTCTTGTGCCTTCATCATGTGATTTTCATTGAATGTGATGATTTAGGAGGTATGATTATTAATTTCATAATACTCTTGAAGGAATGGGTTGATTTTTTTAGAAAGGATGCTTCATGATTGAGTAGCCCATTTGTGAAGATAAGATCTTTTGGAAATGTTGTGGCTACTTGGGAAGAAGTGTTCTTTGTGAATAAGTTTTGACACATGCCTTTTGATTATCCTTGCATTACCACCTTTTTTTGATGTGAATAGGATGCCTACAAAAAGAGCTAGGTCAGAGAAAGACATATCTTCCCGGGGTGACAAAGGGAAGAAACTGGCCAAAGTGGAGAAACGAGGGCCGGAAACTTCCCTTCCTCCCAACCCCGCACTTGTCATTGATGAATTCACGGGTTTGACCAAAATTTCTGAGGATGCGGCTCGGAGGTGGAGTCACCTAAATTTCCCGAAGAGAACTATTATGGAAAAAATATTCGCTTGCAAAGAAACTTTGAGAGCTCTAGGCCTAATGGAGCGTGTCACACTCTTGCTTAGTAGGATAGGCCTAGAGGGTTTCTTGGACAATCAATAAAATATCTATAATCGATGGACTTTGGAATTCTTGGCGACTTTGGAGCAAATGAAGGACAATGAACGAAGAAAATTCATCTGATTCCACTTAGACGACAACGAGTTCACTTTGGCACACTGGGATATCACCCAAGCATTAGGGTGAACGTACGGAAAGCATTCGCAGACAAATATGCATCATTTGAATTCATCGCAAAAAGAGTTAGAAGGATCTCATCCTTAATAACTATAGGACCTTTTTCACTGATCCTAGAAAGAGCTTCAGGTAACTGGTCGCTAGCTATTAGAACAAGCCACTTGAGCTTCATCATTGCAACGTCCAAAGTCTACCGAAACAAAAAAACTCAAAAGATCATAAACCTCAAAAGATATTAAAACACAATAGAAAACCCATAAAACATAATAAAAACTTAGAACTATCAACAAATATATGACTAAGAAATCTCAGTAAAAAACCCGTAAACCTCATCATACAAACATAAAACCTTATCGTAAATAACATGAAGCTTAAAAAATGAAGATAAATAAATGTAGCCACTTCAAAATTGTTGTCATAACATCCAAAGAATACCAAAATAAAAAACTTAAACGCAACACCATTATGAATTTAAAATGAAACTTAGCATATAAAAATGTAGCAAACAAAAATTATCATCTTAAAAAAAAATAAAAACTTTCAACATGTAAGAAACATCATCATCAAAAACACAAACCTCACCATACAAAATATGTAGCTCAACATACCTAACATAAAGCTCATTAGAAAGAAAATAAAATCAATCAATGCAGCAGAAAGTTACACATTTCGGAGTGTGCTCAATATCCTCATCATCCTCCACACTATCTGGAAACTCCAGCTCAATGAAGTAACGTGGGAAGTCATTGCCGTACCTATCAAAAATACAATTTATAATCCTGAATTTCTTCCTAACTGCAACTAGATAGATAATGGCAAGTCGGGGTTGTCCACGAACAAGAGGAATTTTCCTAAGGATTTACACATATAAAGGTAAATAATAGACTAGATATATATAGATATATAAGAAAAAATGTAAAAGGGGGAGGGTGTTTGTTGGTTTTCTAAGTTATGAATTGAAATACAACACAACTATCAAAGTAAAATAATTATGATATCATGCAACAAGCTACTAAAAAGATGGTAAATATTACAACATTTAATTAATAATTAATATTTAAAATAATATTTGGTATTCTATATATATTTGGTATTAAAATAATATTTAAAGAGTTGAAATTATTGGTTGGATTGGGTCATGGGTAAATCTTTTAAAAGAAATCAATTGGTTGGATGAGAGTTTGTGTAGGTGGATGAGAGATTGTGTACGTGGATGACAGAGGTATAATATTTAATTAAAAATGAATTGGTTGGATGAAGTGTTGCAAATGAACTTTTTTCCATGGCAAAACTGTTATTTTTCTAATTATCCAAAATTTATTTAATAAATTCTAAAATATTATTATTTAATTATTACAACATTTAATTAATAATTAATAATATTTATATTTGATATTACAATAATATTTAAAAAAATCGAAATTTTTAGTTGGGTTGACTCATTGATAAACCTTTAGAAGAGAAATAAATTGGTTGGATGGAAGTTTGTGTAGGTGGATGAGAGAGATATAATATTTAATTGAAATTTTTGATTGGATTGGGCCATGGATAAAATGGTCTAAGACTATGTTTATCCATGACCCAACCCAACCAAAAATTCCAATTAAATATTATATCTCTCTCATCCACCTACACAACCTCTCATCCAACCAAATAATT
>JAULKM010056278.1:0-12518 GCA_032355605.1 Rubia tinctorum
TGCAACTCTCTCCACTTAATTCTGCAAGCGGTCCTAGTGTTCGGAAGTAGTTATTTTATGAACTAATTTTGTATTAAGACTACGTCATTAGTTAATATTAATTTTGTAATATGACTTTTGAATTGGATGGAATTTTTTTAAAAAAATTAAAATCCGCCCCCCTGTCCCCGACATTTTGGTCTAGTTCCGCCATTGGTGCTGCCTATCTTCCATTATCTATCTATTCACCGACTCTTTCACACTCAAATATATCTAGAAATTTTCATTTACTAGTTATAGTGCTTCAAACATAAACATGGTTTCCACGAGTCCTGAATACTTTAGCTGCAAAAATGACTGGCAATGGAAGGGGAAAATTTGGGGCACTATTCAGGCAAGCCATTGAAGCCAAGGTTAAAATCATTGGGAACAAGATCATTCGGAAAATATTGAATTTTAATGATGATGGAATGTTAGGTTATACTAGTCTGTCGTAATTTCAACAACTCTCTTACAACACCTTGCTCCACATGATGATGATTAAACTTTCATCGTCTAATTATCTACTGTGAAAGTGTCAGGATCGTTATATCTTCATTCCATAAGGATTGTTCGGCTACGTTAATGGAACGGAGGTGTGGTTGTTGCTCCCGTCTCCACCTACGGCGTCCACCTCTTGCCGCCACCTCCTCTCCCGATGGCAGCAAAGCCAATCCCCAGGAGGCGTATTAGAAGGCACAATCAGTGTATGATCAATGGATTGATGAATATTAATGTGTTTGTAGGTTTATTTTTCATCTCTTACCGTTGAAGTTCTTGGTGAGATCTAGGGTTGTGCTACGTCCGAGGAGATTTGGGACTATTGTGGCTGCTTTTCAAAATCGTAGTACGTCTACCATCCTTCTTCCTTTGTGCCAATGCCCATGCCCACTACATGAAAACACACCTATTACTTTGCCAATTTTACCTCAGTTTTTTGTCTTAGGCCAAATAACCTCGGTTCCTTTTTTTTGAAGTAAATATTATTTACCACAGTTATAAAAAATTGAGGTAAATAATATGGTTTTTTACCTCGGTTATATGGTAGCCGAGATAAATGTTTCTATAATTCAAAGTAAATATTTTAATCAAGGTAGGTGCGACGTCGGTAACATGTGTCTGTCCAAACAGTACTAGTCATTCATGAGATTGGCGACATCACATTACTATTGGGTTAGACCGAATTCTCACGACTCTGAGATGCATCATCACATCTGTTGGGATTTTTTAACTATATGTTGGTCCTCTGATCAAAGTCAATCATAATTCCCAAACTCAAGGTAGCTTTACAAAATCCAATTCCTCATTATTGAAGGTGGGTAATAGGGACGTGGGTTGTTATTTAACTCTCCATTCAAGTAGCAAGTAAGTATTCCATTCCTGAATTTGTATTTTCATCTTCAAATTTGGGTTCTAGGTTAGTTCAATTGATATGAAAGAATGTGTCTATCTATGGGTTGATTGAGTGTAGGCACTGCATAATTATATATGGTGGATGTCATGGGAGCATGATAATGAAGGGTTTCATTGAAACACACACACACTCACACACACACACACACACATATATATATCACCAATTTTTATACCAAATCCTAACCATCCATCTAATCTAATCTCATGGTTGAGATTATTTTACTAAAAATAGATTTAATGAATGAGTGAGATTATCTTTTGATGGATGGTTTAGATTTGATGTAAAAATTGGTGTAAAAATAAGGGTGTTTATTGAACCCTCCCCTACACACACATGTGCGAGGGTTCATGTGAGAGCCTATATATGTGAGACTACAATGTTATGTGAGACCAAATCTAAACCACTCATACAATTTCATCTAACGACTCCTATTTATTATAAGTTAGTTGATTAAATGTTGAAGAGGTGTAGAACTCTCCAGCTTCATTGTTTTTCGCCACCACCGCCATGGCTTTGCAAAAGTTTCCGACTACTACATCAAGAGTGAAGCTTTCCCCGCCCCCATCCTCACGTGCTTTCTCTTCAACTCTGAAGCTCCCTCTATCCACCATCTTCCTCTCTTCTTCATTGTTGGCTGCCTTTTTGCAGACTTCTCCGGCCATAGGATCCGATTAGCTTCTCTCAACCAGTATCTCAGGCCCTCCGGTGCATCTGTGTGGGGCTATAATAGTGGCGCTGATGAAGAGAGTGAAGCCGAGCTTGTCTGTGATCTTTGTAGCATTCATGCATGTCATTTGAAAGATGCCATTTATTGAAGAACACAAAGAGGATATATCATCCCTCAGCTCATCCTTTACGCGCATATGTTATTTATCAGAACCATAATGAAATATCTTTTGCATTACTATTTACGTAACTATAATGAATTCCATTAAGAAATGTGCACATCGTCATCATGTAGCCAATAGAGATCACCATTGTACCTCCATGTTATAAAGGAAGAACCTATAAAATACACTTGAAGAACTTTTAAGTAGTAGATGAATCACCTAAGAGTTGTAGTACGAGCACAACTAAAAGTGTGTTTTTCCACGTTTTTTTGTAGTACCTCCAAGTTATAAAGAAAGAACCTTTAAGCTACACTCGAAGCACTTTTAAGTAGTAGTTGAAACACCTAATAATTGTAGTACGAGCACAACTAAAAGTGTGTTTTCCAAGATTTTTAGTAGTACCTCCAAGTTATAAAAGAAGAACCTTTAAGCTACACTTGAAGCACTTTCAAGTAGTAGTTGAAGCACCTAAGAGTTGTAGTACAAGCACAACTAAAAGTGTGTTTTTTATACATTTTTTCGTGGTAAATCGAAGTTATAAAGGAAGAACTTTTAAGCTACACTTAAAGCACTTTTAAGTAGTAGTTGAAACACCTAAGAGTTGTAGTACAAACACAACTAAAAGTGTGTTTTTCCAAGTTTTTTTTGTAGTGCCTTCAAGTTATAATGGAAGAACCTTTAAATTACACTTGAAACACTTTTAAGCAGTAGTTGAATCACCTAAGAGTTGTAGTACAAGCACGACTAAAAGTTTGTTTTCCCCAAGTTTTTTCATAGTACCTTCAAGTTATAATGGAAGAACCTTTAAGCTACACTTGGAGCACTTTTAAGTAGTAGTTGAACCACCTAAGAGTTGTAGTACGAGCATTATGTTTTTTCCAAGTTTTTTCGTAGTACCTCCAAGTTGTAAAGGAAGAATCTATATGCTACATTTGATGCACTTAGAAGTTCTACTTGAAGAACCTACAAGGTTTTATTTAAGCACCATATAGTTACATTTATTCTAAGTTATTTTTGTAGCACCGTCCAGTTATAAAGGAAACATGGTTGCCCTTAAAGCACTTATAAGATGTAGTTCCAAGTAGTTTCCATAGCACCTCCAAATTATAAAGGAAGCAATTACATGATACATTTAAAGCACTTATAAACTGTAAAGTTGAAACACCAACAAGTTATATGCGCCTTGAATTATACACTTGAAGGCATACAAGTAACACTTGAAACATCTAGAAGTACAACTCAAAGCACTTGCAAGTAAACGTCAAGAGCCTAGAAGCTATAATTTATATTTAAAACACCTTCAACCTATGTTTGAAACATCTACAAGTGATATTTGAAACATATAAAAGTACAATTCAAAACACCTACAAGTATTCATTAATGCAAATACAACTTATACTCGAAATACCTACAGGCAAAATATTAAGCCCCTATATGTAATACTCTAAGCCCTTTCAAACTGTACTTGAAGCGCCTTCAAAGAGACTCACATGCAACCTTTTATCTGCTAAAGAAATTTCGTAATTGGAATCTTGTAAGGACACAATATGCGCCATTTGAATTCTCAAATCAAAGAATGCCAGTGAGAAGATATCCTGCCAACAAAAGCACTAACATACACTGAGGATAAAACTAATATAGATAATAAAATCCAGAAAAATATAAATAAAAGGAACTATCTAAGTATACAACATTTCTAAATATTTGCAACTATTACTACTTTAAAAATGTTAAATGAACATGCGCCAGAACACTAGTTTCTGCACACACAAAAACTTATAAACAAAGCCATACCTATCATGATGGGGAAATATTTGTGCACATTAAGCTATACATCATCGGCAATATGCCAAAGTTCATGGATCTCTAATGCTTCTAGTTATCAAAACCAAATGCTGAAAGCTACTCGTGGGATTGTCATTAAGAAAGCAACGACATAGAAGTAAGGCTGATTCCAAGTAGCTGACATTGGAGATGATGGAAAATGTTAGACCACATGATCTACAAACCATACAATACTATACAAAATCACTAAACTAACTAAGATGTTAAACCTCTTGTATGAATCTCTCCTACACTTCCTACACTTTCTTTTCTAAGAATATCCAATCCTTAACTTTCTTTTCTAAGAATATCCAAGAATAGTACAATTTAATAATTCAGAGAGTGAACAATTTAATAATTTAGAGAGTGAACAATCTAACTCTGCTCCAGAGCAGTAGTAGCAAGATCCTCATCCAGGAAAATATCCCAATGGGCATCTCACTTGAAGAAGAACTATGTATCCTTAGAGTACTTCACAAAATGCACATCTCCAGCAGGGGTGTACAAGTAATTCTCCACCTCCAGTACATACTTGGTACCCTTACTCACATTCCAAAACCATATTATACCCCTTAATCACCTCCAAATCATGCATGTGTGTATGGTGCATAGTTCCATCACCCCGGTGATAAATCTAACAACCAATAACGTTGGGTTCTTCTTAATGATCTTTATCAACGCCCTATGCATGATATCCCACCGTAAAATCTTCTTTCTTGTGTCTTTCACCAACGAACATTTCAAGCATGGGGTTCTAAGTCTCATTATTTTCTGTGATCAACTATTTATACCACATTTCTATACCACTTTGGCTATATCTTCTACCAATTATGCATGGAGAACTAGTAGTGTTTTGGTAGTTGTATTGCTTATTATAACAGTCAAATTAACTTTGTAATGTTTATATCATAAGTTTATGCACAAGACTAAAGAACTCAAGCGTGTCTCTTCCATATTTCACAAAATTTAAAGAATCTGACTGTGTTAAATATCTCAAATTTATACTCAGATAACACAAATATAGTGGGGGTATACGGATCAACTTTTGCATGAGTTATGTTTTCCAACTATACATACAACCATATATTTAAAATAGTTAACACATCAATAAAATATATATTACAACATCGAAAATTTATGAACATTACATACAAACTCTCTAAAACATATCTCACACATGCACTGAGAACATGAATAACATAGGCATACCAAGCACGGGGTTCTAAATATCCATCCCTATAGTTGTCATTTTTCCTACACAAGCAGTGGTCTAAAAAAATTGAACTAAACAGAAATTAAAAGCAGTCAAAGACCCGTTTTCACATCATTCAAGTCCAGCATAAAAAAAAATTAGAAAGAACTTGGGATGCCAATTTATGCAGAGACTGGGCCAATCTGAACATAATAAAAGAGGACAATTTGCTACCACCATTTTCCACCTTTATTTCAGTATTCATTCTAGAAAATGTCTATGATCAAAGATTATGCTTACAAATAAAGAAATGAAATGACAATAAGAATCAAAACTAAACTCAAAATTATAAGAAACATTCACAATTTGCTTCACATATTGCACTGTAAATAGCAGAAAAAACCAAATTTACAATAGACAACTCATTTTCATCTAGATATTCAATAGATGAACATAATGCAAATCACTTTATACAATGAAACTCAACACAATTCATGACCCAAGATAACGATTCAATAAGTTCCAGCAAATTTAACAACCCTAACCAATTCCTCACTCGAAACCCCAAACAAACATTCGTAAAATCAAACAAGAAGAAACAAGAAGCAAATTAATATCAAATTGAAAAATAATTGAAATTCACAGCAAATATAACCTTTAAAATCCTAAAAAAGTGGGAAAATGATATGAATCTCCTTGTGAAAACTCTGGATTGCGGAATATTGGATCTTTGTATATACTATGGATGCGCACAAAATCTAGCACACACGCACGAAATTCAAGCGTCTAACCCGCAGGGTACACTCAATTCTGACTTGCCCTCTAAATAGCCCGCAGGTTTAGATTACAAGGTTCCTTGATCACTAACTAGCCCTCATGATTAGTTCACAAATAATATTGATACTTAATTAACCCGAACGATTAAGCAATAATGAAGCAATGAGTATAACTCAAAATTTTGAATATTTGATTGATAAAAATGTATCAAAACCATCGGCCATCCCATTTATTTATAGGGAGAATTTTGGCCATACAAACCCTAATTACAATTGGAATATGAATTT
Source organism: Rubia tinctorum (assembly GCA_032355605.1). Lineage (NCBI taxonomy): Eukaryota > Viridiplantae > Streptophyta > Magnoliopsida > Gentianales > Rubiaceae > Rubia > Rubia tinctorum. Next base: position 6,346 of record JAULKM010056278.1, read on the forward strand.
ATTTATGGAAGCTTTAAGAAGCTAAAACAATATTTAACTAAAATACCAAAATCTTAGCCTAATTCGGCCGTACATAGCTGAGCTCTTCAGTCCAAAAAAACCCAAAATAAAATACCTTTTACAACATTTTACAAAGATCAAACTACCTCATTATAAAACCCAGTGAAAAAAAGAGTATAGTGTTCTTCAGGATGTTTTCAGTTAATCGACAAGCTTGAATAATTAATCCAAGCTCTAGCCGACTTCTTCTTTAATTCTTCATAATGAAGTTGATCAATCAAATCATTTAATGCCGCATCCCTAATCTTCATTCCTGACATTGTCATCGGTCCAACCATATCACTTATAGGATCCCAAATATATCCCTTGAATGTTTGATCAAGATGTGGAATGTCTTCATTTATGGTGATAGTCGTCTTGGGATCAGGTCCCACATTATTACTGCCTCTTCTACAGAATCAGATATCACACTTTTTTGCCTATCATATTTTATGTGGATGATGTGTTGTTATTCGGGGACTCTTTTCATGATATCAATCAGGTAAAATCATCTTTAAATCAAGCCTTCACCATCAAAGTTCTTCAAGATGCCTTGTTCTTCTTGGGCATTAAGCTTGCAAGATCTTCTACTGGTGTTTTCCTCAGCAAGAACAAATATATTGGGGACATCATCAATGATTGTGGCCTGGCTAAATCAATGCCTACTGCCACAACCCCACCACTCACATGGAGGGATGATGGAAACTCTTCTCTTCTGCCTGATCCAGGTATATACAGACGTTTAAATCGTACATTGTTACAGTTTTTTCAATGCATCAATTGTCACCGTTTTTTCAGTCCCCTACTGATCACAATCTCAATGCAACTCTTCACATTGTCAAATATCTTCAATCATGTCAATCTCTTTGTCTTTTCTACCCTGCTGGTCCAAACTCCACCATCACTACCTATTGTGATGCATATTGGAGCAAATGCACTGAGTTCACGTCACTGGATTTGCCATTTTCTTGGGATCTTCTCTCATTTCATAGAAATCAAATAAATAATCCACTGTTTCTAAATCTTCTACGGAGTCTAAATATAGAAGCATGTCCATGACAACATGTGAGCTGAAATGAATCAGCTTCTTAGCCTCAGATCTTCACATCCCTTTACAATTTCCCTTGCCACTGTACTCACTGCAAGAAAAATGACTTATTTCTTTGCCCCTTTTACATCAATTTTTGGCATAGGTCAAATAACCGAAGTATAAAGTTTTTTAACGTCGGTTAAGTTTTTTCGAAGTAAAAGATAATTTTTTACCTTGGTTAATAATTAACCGATCGAGGTAAATAATATGTTTCCTACCTTGGTTATTATACTAACCAAATTAAAATGTTTAAAAAAAGAGTAAAAAATCTTACCAAATAGCGTGTGGCGTCGTATATAATGTTTAATAAGGCCAACCAAATTCACATTATATGTCATTTTTACCGATATATAATGCGATGGATGACCGACGTCGCATGTATGTTACACTTATAACTTAGAGATTAAAGCTGTTTTGAAATGATTGACTTTGGTCAACAAAAGTATTTGTTCAGTGGTTTTTAAAACAATTGTAGAAAATGATGTTGAATTTAAAAGGACAATTAGGCACAACAGTAGCAATCATGGTGCTACAACCACCCTAGCAATCCTACCCTCTTTCGTACACATCCAATACCCCCTTTAAAATTCTCAACATTCCACTCCACTTCACTCAAACCAAACCACTTCGTTCACATAGTCACGCAGTAATTTTCCATGCCTTTTCTGCTTGATTGATGTTTTCCTTTTCTTTTACCACGGTTAACTTTTAGAGGTTAAAGTTGTTTGAAAGTAATTGACTTTATTCTATAAAAGTATTTGTTCAATGGTTTTCAAAACAGTCGTAGAAAATGGTGTTGAAAGGTATGGTTGAAGATAGTTTTAAAAATCATGCGCAGATTAAATCACACATACTGTCAATTTATATTGTTCAAATATGGTAGTTAAATTATTAGAAAATAGTAATCATGAAAATATCTTTACAATTGTACATAAATTCAAATGAAATTTGTCTTAGTTCCAACAGAACAAAAATTGTAATAAACTTAATCAGCTCGCATTATGATGACCTTGAAGACAATCGGCCTCCCAGCTTCTATGACCTCGAAAAACAAGGTGTCCCAAATGCATAGGAGGTTTTCGAGCATTAATATTCCCACTCCCGAGTAGTTCATGGTCACTCTGATATGAATATCCTTACGAAAACTCTAGATTGCAGAATTAAAATCTTTGACCGAATGAAGAAATTTCGCAAACACTCACTCGACTACACGAATTGATCAACAACTAGCCCTCAGGATTGATGATCAACTCTAAAATTTGCTTGCTAACTAGCCCGCTGGATTAGCTCACAAATAAAGGGTTCTCTGTTCACTAACTAGCCCGTATGATTAGTTCACAAAGAATATTTATACTTAATTCCCGCTTGATAAAGTAATAATGAAAATTAATGCTCGTAAGCAATAAACTTGATAATCTGAATTTTTGATTGATAATAATGTGTGGAATTTCTCGGCCAAACTTCTTTATTTATAAGGTAAAATTTGTCCACTCAGAAATAGAAACAGAGCGGGATTTGGTAATTCGCGTTAGAAACTGAAAAGAATTATGGCAGATTTAAAAAGTTAAAACCATATCTAACTAAACTACCTAATTTAAATATAAATAATGACCATATTCATCAAAGTAAATCAATCTAAATATTGGATGAATTCTTGAATGAATCTACCTTATCTAAACCTACAAAATCTAATTCTAATCGAATCAAAACTCCTAAATTACAATATTTCAAAATTAATTCTAAATATGATCACACTACTTCATTGGAAAATCTAATAGGAAAAAGAGTATAGTGTTAAACTCCTAAAAATACTAAAATATAATAAATGATATTTTTGACAACGTTTCATTCCCTCTCCCGTAGGACCTCAGCACAACAGAGGTCTTGTCATTTGGCAGGAGTGGTACAGTGTCCCTTGGAATGTACTAAAACACAAAAAATATTTATTATATATATGTGAAATTAACAACAAATAGTATTAGTTTAAAATCAAATAATTAGATACATTTAAATAATAGCTAGCTACAGACCTTACTCAAGTGAGGTTCATCCCGAAGTTCTATTTTCAGAGTGCAATGGAAATGCGGACTATCAGCAGCCGTTGTATGTTGTTCAATACCGAACACAGGAGGCTATTGGTTGCTCTGTTGTGTTGAGAACAGTATAAAAACAAAAAATATATATTAACTGTCATAAACTGTGAATATGTATAAGTAAATATATGCGTAAAATGGTAAAAGACCTGGAAAAAGGGCAACTAGAGGATCGTTCGCCAGCCATTAGTCCTGAATAATATATGAAAATGTTTAGGGCATACAAGCTTTGGAAATTAAGCATGCGACGTCGGCCATGCGTCGCAGGCACGTGTAGGTCCAAAACAATGACATGATTGATATGTTCCGGCGAGTAGATAACGTCACTCTATAGTCGACCAAACTGAATACGTGACCGACGCAAGAACGAGTTCGCATATACAATTTTAAAAGCAAGATTAAATGCATGTATGAGACTTCGGTAACCAGTCGGTTATGCCGATGGTTAAACCGACATAGGTGCGGCGTCTCATACAGAGGAACATATTAGTAAAAATAAGAATGTCCGCCGCCACACTACATTTGCAGAGACCAACTAGTAAGTGATAGGTTACAGACGACGCATGCAACCCTAGCAGCTACGACCAAAATCTTAGAAAACTAGAAAAAATGCCTTCACAACAGAAAATTACACAAAAACGTCCAAAAACATACCAAAATATAGTACCTAAGTTGACATTTAGGGAAACTTCACACTATAAAAAATCCATAAGAACTAGAAAAGCTAAAACACAAAACATTTACAGACCATAGATCGAATAATTTCAAGGAATAATTACAAAAATGAAGGTGTTGGAAGAGTATAAAAACCATATCTTCAACAAAAGAAGATTTCAGCGCTTAGGAAGCATCTAAACAAGATTTCGGCGTCCACGAAGCATCCAAGAAATATTTCAGCGCCCACAATCAGTCCAAAGCCAAAAAATTTAAAATCCCCTTATTCTGGCAGAAAATTAGCCTGCATAGGTGGAGATGGCTCTGACAGTTAACCGGCAAACACAGGCTGACGAGAATCCATGGCTTTTTGTAGAAGCAGAGATTGTTTGTACCAAACATAAAATTGATGGGTCTGTGGAAAAAATTAAGATGATTGGAAGTGATGTAAAAATCAACCCAGAACATGTAAAATGGGCTAAAAACTCTCAGGTGGCCCAGCATTCCCCTGCCGAAGCCCACCTTACCTTTTTAAAGAGGAAATTATACTGGGTTGATGAACAAATGGACAATGAAAGTGAAGCAGTTCAGAAAAAAGAGCTGATGACACCAATTCCTTTTTCTACTGGATGGAGTTTAACGTGGGTTCAACCACATTTGTACCAGCGGTGGTGAATGGAAATAATCAGTTCCACCGATGCCCATTAGTCTCCTGACCTGAAATTGTCGAGGGCATTCACACCCTCGTACAGTTAGACACCTACATGGCATCTTCTGAAAATTTCCTCCACTTTTAATTTTCATGTGTTAAACTAAAAATTTTAAAATAAGTTAGTAGGGTTAAGAGATTCTCTAGATTTGAATGGTGTATTTGTTGACTTTGTAGGCAATTCAAGGCATCTTGTTTTTATTCTGGAATAAAGATTTAGAAGTTCCGATTTTGAGCTACTCTTTCAATTTTATTGACTTTACTGTAAAAGACCCAAAAACTAACTTACTCTGGAGTTGTACAAGTATTTATGGGGAATATGAACCAAAAAAGTGCCTACAATTTAGGCTCAACTTTCCAACTCTTTGCAATGGCCCTAACTTCCATGGCTAGAGAAACTCCAACCAATGGCGGAACGGGGAGGGGAGGGGAGGGGAGGGGAGGGGGGGACCTCCGGTGAATGAGGGGTAACTATACATCCCGCCCCCCTTGCCCAGGATCCGCCCTGCCCTGCCCTGTCTCGCCCCTTCTCATATTTTGGTCTAGTTCCGCCACTTTGCGTTTCACGCGCAAAAAGGCAAAATTGTTCGCTCCAATGGTAAGTGATAATCGCATGAAATTTTAGCGGAAGCTACGGTACCCGCAATATATGGCGCACGGTAAGCTCTATTTCATTTTTTACTTCCTTTTTGTTTTTGAATTTGTTATCATTTGTTCTGATTTTGGATTATTTGTTTTCTGGATTTTTTTTAATTTCCTTCTTTTTTATTTATATATTTTATTTTCTTTTCTAAAATATTTGATTTCAATGAATGGTAATTTTTCATTATATTTTTTTTGGAAAAAATCCTGCATTGATTATTTTATTATTAAAAAATTGATTTTAAAATATTATTTATTAAAACTTGATGATCCATCACTCAAATTGATTTACGTCTAATTTCATTAACAATATTATTTTAATAAAAATATTTTTAAGATCTTATTATTTGTAAATTGTATTGAGAGAAATAAGTCATGTACAAAATTAGTGTATGAATTTTCCACTAATAAATAAAATATACTTGAAATTATGTTGTAATAATAAAAAGCATATAAATTATAAAATATCATATTAGTGTAATCTCAATTTTGATTTTCTAAAATATTTTTTGTTTAAATCAGTTTTATAAAAATTTATAATTATTAAAATAATATATAAGGTGCACTATGAAATACTAATAATTTAAATTGAAATTAAAATAAAAATAAAAACACACAATACATATTAATAATAAAGTTCACACACTTACAATAAACGACAATAACATAAAAGAACTAGAATAGATAATATTTGAAGAAAAAAATGATACATACTAGATTAAAAATTGCATAAAATATTTATGCTTCTCAATAATGATCCAGGAGACCTATTCCTGATCCGCCAATATCAGAAAATAGGTTTCCCATTCCGGGACTTGGCGTAGATTTTTTTGCCATGATTTTTTTCCTGTTTTTGTTGGACATATGCATACATTCTAGGATCACTAATGGTGCTCAAATCCCATTCCATCATTTTATCATCACGAACCAAATCTAAGTGAGTTTG
>JAULKM010056316.1:0-12518 GCA_032355605.1 Rubia tinctorum
CCGTCCCACCCCATCGCCATCCCTAACCGGGTGGAATGAAAGATTGTGGTATCACCCTATTAAGGGATCCTCTTGCTAGTGTTTCCTATGGTTAGCGTTCTTCTAAGTACAACGTTTAACATTGTGACTGGATTTTGGCTTTGCTATTCAACGACTTCTCCCCAACTTCCTACGAGCTTCTTGGTTATTATGGGGTGCTGTTCTGGAGAATTTGGCGCCATGTGATATCCTGGGCTTGGGGTCACCATTGCTTTGTTGGTCAAATAACATCTACCCTAATGACAGTCAACCATATCCATGTTCACTGTTGCGACCATACATTCTTTAGGGTCTCGTGTCCCCACACTTTTTGTTTTATGATTTTTGACACCATGCACCTGTTCTTCCTGGGCAATATTTTTTACAACATGTAACATACATATCTTACCTTCGCTGCATGGTTTTATAGAGATTCCACTAATTCCTTATCCTTCGAGTCTGGGTTTAAGGATTGTTGGTATCTCCTTGGTATTTGCCAATGGAGAGGCAGTTCCGTAAAGGACTCTGGCCTCTCTTGGAGACAACGAAAACTCAAAGAGAATTTGGTCCCCACAGATAGTGCCACTAATATGACTGACTCCTTTTTAATAGGGATAGTACCTAGAATTGGCTTGCGGTAATCCTCATGCTCTTCAAATACCTGCATACACCCCCAGTTGATCCCAGGGAAGAAACTTTGATGCCTAAGTTAGTATAGCAAAATTCTATATTTTGTTATTGAGTAGTTTTTACTTACTGTCTATGGATGCTTCTCCTCTTTACTTATAGTTATTCCGTTATATAATCAAGTTCATATTTCCAGTTCCTCATCCTTGGATTGTGTCCCCTTTGTACATAACACGTTCGTATTTAGACCATCGTGGCCTCTTTGGATGTTAATGTCTTCTTTTATATATGGGGCATATAAATTAGTGGTATTGATATGTATGTGGTTTCGTTGAACGAACTGACTCACCTATATTTGTTTAGTAAGTGGTTCCTTTCCGTTTCTTGACTTGTTTGTTTTATTGGTTGGATCGGATCGGGCGGGTCATATATGCCATCTTTATGGGAAAAAATGCCAAGCTTTTCTTACACGTTAAAAGAACTTAACAGAATGGGAGTGAAGATTTTCACCATTAATTTCAGTTTACCATTAATGATTACTCCTTCTTTATTTGAATTTTTTAAATACCAGTGCATAAAACTAAAAGTAATAAAATAAAGAATATTAGTGGGTACCTCATGATCATGGTTTTAAAATGAACTCAAGTACATCTTTCTCCAAACTTATGAATGAAAAAGGAGTATATGTTGTTGATTACATGTGATTCCTTCATCTTGTTTACACACAGAACAATGGTTTGCTAGTAGACCTTCATGAGCTTTGAAAGAATGGATGGAAAACATATTATTCTCATGGCTTGAACATTAGGCTCCCAAATGAAACACCCCCTTTGACAAACCAAACATTGGCTGCTGATCGCCTTCTTCAATTCAAGAAATGTAAAAGTTAATACATGTGATGCTTTGATTTATAGCAATAACTTAAGATGATGGGAAGATTTATCCTGACCCAGATTTTGTATCAGAGAGAGTGCCGGTGGGGTTCTGATGGGCTAAGAAAACTATTTGGAAACCGATGAATACATCAACAAAAAAAGTGCATATATAACTCTTCCTAATTTAAATAAGTTAAAATATAATCTTTTGATAATTGAAAGTGCAAATATAACTCTATAGTTAGTGTATGTTCAAATATAACCCTTTCCGGCATTTCAAGACTGGATTTTATTAAAATGACAATTTTACCCCTTGAAAAATATTTTACCCTTTAATTCAAAACTCTAACCCATTTCCACCCACCTCTTCTTCCCCCAAAACACCCACCTCTGTCCCGCCTCCGTCACTTTCCCGGGAACGAAAAGAAGAAAAGAAGAAACCATTGCCCTCCTCCATCGCCACCCCCCATCCTAGACCACCACCATCCCGTCAAATGAAACCCGTCAATTGTTGAAAATGAGTTCCTTGTGAGAATATTTGGGGCAGGACTAACTTGTGTTGTCGGTGAATTTGCGAGTGATATTTGGGATGACGGAGAAGTTTTAATATTATATCTGGCGGTGGAGAGATAAAGATGATAAAAGCTCTTTCACGGTGGTTAAAATTGAACCGACTGGAGAAGAAGATAGGTTCATCTGCTTTTTAAGTAGGGTTTCGAGATTCAAAAAATTGTAGATTATTTTATGAATTGATAAGCTGTGGAGGTGGCGGGGACAGGGTCCGGGCACTATGGGACTGTCACCCTCTCTGATGCCCATTCCAGGGGACTTGGGCCCGGTCCGCCGCTGAGGACGCTTCTCCAGGCTACAATTCGGACGACAAGGCCACAACAAAGATTTTAAGTATGGGTTTCGAGGTTCAAAAAGTTGTAGCTTTTTTTATGAATTGATAAGCTGTGGAGGTGGCGGGGACCAGGGTCAATTTGTAGGGCTGTTGATTGAGAATTAACTAAGATGAGGAAATTTTCTTCTCAAACTTCAGCTGACTATCAAATTAGGAACCACCGCTTTGTGGCAGCGGTGGAGAAAATCGTCAGGGAGGTACGACTGTGTTGAACATATGAGTTTTTTGTTATTGTGAATCAGATCTGTAATCAGAGTCCCATACTGATTGTTTTGGTTAATTGATGTCTTGAATTCTGTTTCGGGTCCTGATTTTCTCTGTTCTGAGATCTTTGTTTTCCGTTAATGGCCGATTCATCTGTTTTTCCCATTTCCTTCTTTAGCTGGGCCGTTTTGTTCTGACTTTTCCATTCAAACGTTGGGTTTCATGTTGCAAAGCACAAGGTTCAGGAAGTTTACTAGAAATTAATGAAATTCATTGTTTAAACAAATTTGTAACAAATTTTAGTTATACAATTTATTTGTTGAAATTACAGTTTTTTAGAAATGTATTTTCATATGAAGTATGGTGATGAAATTTGTTGTGCTCAGTAATTTAGTTGGGTAAATTGTGGGATAAAGTTTTTTAGAATCTTTTAACTTGAGTTTTGAACTGAACCATTGGGTTTCAATTTAGAAAATCGTTTCAGTTTTGGAAGATAGGTACGACGGGAGAAAAAGAAAGGTTTAGGGGGTCAATTTGTAAATTTATCTCTTTTTTAAAAAAATGTTGAAAGGGCATTTTAGTCATTTTTGGACGGTCAATGGCCTGAAATGGCCAATCAATTTTGGAATATAATTTTTAGGGTTATATTTGTACTTATATAAAGTAGGTAGGGCTATTTTTGAAATAAAAATTATCTCATTATTATGTGGGTACTTACTAAGTTATATAGAGTTACATGTGCATGTATCCCTACATCAAAATGGGGACAAGAGAAAGTAGTTGTAGTCCAATTGATGAAGATATGGAATTCAAAAAATTTCACTTAATTTCGTACACTCAAGTTTTTAAAGTGAACAAGTTTACCTATTTGGAGGCTTACTTTATCTAGTACACTAGTGTAGGAATAGCCTATTAAATGCGGTTTTATCAGTAATTTAAAGGGACTTTTCAGGTGCTTTCACTGGCTCCGCCTTCAATCAATATGAAAATAAGGCGGTTCTGAGAACCACATTTAAAATTTTCCATTAAAAGCGGTTAAAATCCGCCTTTAGTTTCCAAGTGGAACCGCCTTTAATTTATTTCTGAAGTCGGAAAATGCGGTAGCTCCATCATACCTTGATACCATTTACGAGCTCGCAAATGGATATATTTTCTGAACTCAGAAATTGACTATAGATGTGTATCGTCTCTTTGTACTATGATAAATAGTTTCTGAATTCGTGTTCCATTTTTTATCTCTCACTAGAATTTTGTTGAGAGCATTTTTTTTCCAAAAATCTTTTCTAAGTTCAGAAACTCTATCGCGTAAGACATTTCAGAGTTTGGAAATCTTTTTCTACCTTATGAATCTTGGACGTATAAGAGGCGGCACAATTTTCGATTTCGAAAATGTCTTCTGGTCTTTTGGTAAAATTTTGTTTCACTAATATTACTGGCGTAAAAACAACCTCGATACACAGCCACAATTTAAAAAAAATACACGATAGTATCTTGCATCTAAACAAAAATCTATAGATGACGCTGACCAAGCAATAATCTATAGATAGGAATAGAAATTGCTACAAATCTATTCCGACATTTCTAAGTTTCACTGTTTATCTAACTTAAGTGTCCCTACCAATATTTAGATTTCCCAGTGTTGCTGACCGATTGAGAATTAGATGTCGAGCCAATGAATTCCGCGCATTATTGATATATCTTCTTGCGAGTAGGACTTCCAATCCTTTTTGAAAATTTGTAAATAACATTATAGTATTAAATATTTGGTGAAGGCTAGTTAGAAACATTACCACGATCAATTGTACAATTACCTTGTCAAGTTCAAGTAGATTTTCCTGGACTTTGTCTATACACTCGGACGTGTATAACATGATGTAATAGCCGCACTCCCAAGTTTGAGCCCGTTTCTTGTACTATGTGTAAGAAACATAAATTGGTAAGACTATCGCATCAAATAATTTAGGATAGTATTTTGGAAATTAACATATTGGTAGACCAGCTTGATTTCGACCACGTGAAACGAACAATTTGTTTGCTCACTATTTTCCTTCGTTGTAGATTCCAAAATCTCAACGAATTCTTCAGAAGGTTGGAAGTGGAGGGGATCCATCCAATACACTCGCTTCTTTGTGGGTACTAGGAATATTAATTTCCAATGGTCCCTGAATAAGAAAAAATATTTATTATTTAAAATTTGCAGAAATCGTGTTGGTATAGAAATTGAACATGGTAAAAAACCTCTCGATGTATGGAAGCAACGAAAAGCATCTTTTCCTTCCTGCCTAGGCATTTGCAAATGTAGTCGATCTTGTCTTGTTTTGTACAACCAATTTCATGTATCAACACCGGGCACATGTACCCAATCCATTCATTCTTTTGATTACTAGTAAAAAACATGTACCTGGACAATTTCATAGTAGGTATTAATTGTAATAATGGTTAGTGAAATTTAAATCGAAATTAGAACTTAAATGAATAAAATCACTCACAAGGTGTAGATCGACATCATGGCTTGATTTACTTGCTCTCGTCTCCTTAGGTGTTCAAAATCACTTCATAACGCTATGATTTCACGTTTTCATCCGAATACACATTCACTTCCCGAGAATGTGTATGTTGAGTTTCGATCATGGGGTTGTAGTAAATTATAAAGGATACGTACGAAGCCAGGTAAGTCGCGAGGGACACGAGCTCTTGCCAATGGAGGACTAACCCTTGTTGGTGTTTTTGGCACTGGTTTGGGTGTCGATTTGACCGATTTTGGTGTTGTTTTTACCGTTTTTGGTGATGGAGCCCTTGTTTCCTTCAAATGTCCAACCTTGATAGGATCGGCGTAGATAAGTCTACGAGGCCAAATAAGGAACATTCCTCGGCAAGGCCCAATTTTCTGGTATTCTCCGTTCGGGATTGGTAAAGGGGTGCCTATCACCAATGGATTCTCCATTGAAACCCTCAAGAAACCTTCCACAATTGGTATGGAGTGATGATGTTTCATGAACTCATGCAAAACTCCATCGGCTACATGTAGCGGTTTACCGTCTATGTCTTGATCAATGTAAAGTTTACATGGACATGATTTCTAAAACACAAGAAAAATAGGTGTTAAATATTAAACTTAATTCAAAGGGACATAATTTAGAAAATGATCAGTCGTACCTTTTTCAGTTATGAGGGTGGCATTGTCGAGGTAGTCGGGTTTGAACAATTATCTATTTGAACAATTAACCTGCTATTTACCTCAACATCTCCTGGAGAATGTCGTGAACCACTAGGTGGCGCTGTCCAATCGAACGTTAATTCTTCTAAATTTTTTGGAAGAACTAGACCGATGTGCGGGACCAACTCCCAAATAACAATTTCTTATTGCTCAATTCGTTTGTCTTGGAGTTGGGCATTTTTTTGCAACGAATGGACTCTCGAGGGTTCCTCTCCATCATAGGACCGTACAATCCCAAATGCTTGCCGGTGGGTCAAGAAACTACCCATACCCCTAACTCGACCCGGATGGTATTGTTTTTCGTGGCTTCACAAAGGATGTCATGTTTGTCCATTGGAATGAATTCCCCTTGCAATTGATCATTCTTCAATTTTACCTAAGTGAAAACATAAATAGATTTACCTTTGTTATTTCGATATAATCTTAATATAGTTCAATTTAATAACGTATTCACCTAAAAATTTACGTACCACTTTTTCAGCAAGTATTTTTTCTTCATCCTTGACATATAGACCCTTCTTGTTTTGTCGGGCTATGAGAAATAGATCGCACATCTCAAGGTCATCCACACAAATCTGTTGCACCGAAGCCCTTGCCTCATCTTCCATCATACCGCCCGCTATTGCAATTTGAACATCTTGTTCAAGACGTTCCTTTACTAGCTCGATTACTGCTAAGCCATAACTCCCATGACTCAATCGGTGAGGAATTTTATCCTCTCGGCAACGTGTTGTATTTCTTCTCTTGTACCCTAAGTTCGATGTTAGGGTCATGATAACACTATAGACATTTTAATGTAATAAATCACACTAATAATTTGCATCAAATAATTTTACTAACGTTTTCAATATTCCCCAATGCCCCTTTCTTGTGAATCTCCCAACTCTCAGGTTGAATGTGCATATAAGTTACCCATGGGCGATCACCTTTCTTATCGCTAAATATGTAATCTCTGGACAAAGTTTATTTATATTCATGCCAACTCTTTGACATCATGAAAATAGATTTCTTTCACAAACCACCCACATCTTGTGGTTCGATTTGAAAAGTCCTCTACGGAGATTACAAAACACAATGATATGAGGATGGGGAGTACATGTGAAGACTTATTGTAGAAGAAAAAAGTTTGAAAATTAATTCACGAAAGCTACCTTGCATTCCATCCACAAGGGGTTCTTGTAATCATTTTGGACATCATGCCAAGTTTCATAGCGGATATCTACCCTTGTTCTACCAACCTTTGCAACCAAACTAGACCATTTGGCATGTTTTCTTCGACACACAATTCCCTAACTTGTCAAAAATATACGACGTTAATTCTTTCCTAGTCATTCTACATTCTAATGCTCTACAATGAGTTTGGTGTTTTCCTACATCACCCGAACCGTCATCCTCATCCCATGTCATGTCCGTTGTTGCGGAATTGACATTACTAGACCATGACACATCTTCACGAGTCTGTTTCTTAGTTACCATTTTGAATGCTACATCTACAAATATATCAAAAAAAACTAACCTCTAAGATAAATAAGTTAATAATATTTATAGAATATCCAAAATATATTAGAAGAAATTTTGTTCTAAACCCAAAGGCAATTGAACAAATTCAATTTCCGATAGATTTACCTTTACAGTTTTGCCAAATCAAATATGTCAAGATAAACCTAGCAATTAACCTAGCATTTAAGCACACTAATACATGGCTCAATCAATAAATCCCGCTCTATACCATTTATTATCAATTCCCTAGCATTATTTTATCATTCCCCACCATAAAGGCAACAAAACACTAGTATTATAAACAATTTATCTTCAATTAACAAACACCACTTACAATAGAATTCATCACAATCACAAAATCCAAACCCTAGCTAGTATGAACATATAAAAATTTGAGTTTGCTCATTCATGTTTGAAAATAACGAACCCTAGCTATTTATTGAATAGTAAATTTATCTATTTGATCAATGAAAGGTATAGAATACTCTTTCATAGCTTCTACCTACGTATCATAGAAAACTCTGGTTAAAAAAAAGAGGTGAGAAATTGGATTAGAAGAGATTAGACATACCTCAAATCTTGAAAACTTGCAATGGGAGATTTGATGATGAAATGGATTGAGAATTTGGGTTTGTAAGTGGTTTTGTAGGGAAGAAAGGAGAGAAAGGCGGGTTTTTCAAATGGGAGTAAATGCCCATTTGAAAACCCTTTATGCCTTTTTTTATTCTCGTAAGAAAGGGTTTCCAAGTTTGAAAAATGTTTCCAAACTCGTAAATGTCTCCCCTCTTCTAGATTAAACTCACGAACGATTTTTGAGTTTGGAAGCCCTTTTGGGTTTAAAAAAGGGAATAACAGGCAGATTTAAAACCCCAAATCAAAATCGAAAACCCATTCACCAAAACCCTACACTCCCCAATTTTACACCACAAAACCCAAAATCCCCAAAATTCTAGTGACAATGAGTCGTAAGAGTGTGGCCTTGAAGTCAAGGGCAAGCGATCAGAGTTATCGTCCGATCACGAAAATCAGTGAATCCCTAAAATTATTCAATGAAATCGTCAAACAAAGGTATGTAGATTTTTGTAAGAGAAGAGTTATCAATTCAAAAGCTATATTAGCGTCAAACGTTGATAACTTATGACTAGGATATTTGCTAGAACATTTCAAAACCCAACATCTAGAGAAATTATTTTGTATGGATGAGCTCATTTATGTTGATGAAGTCATTCAATTTTATGCAAATTTGAGTCAAAATACCAACAATAGTGATATGACTAGGGACCATAAGAAAAACCTCTGCAATGTGACATAGCCATTGTTGCACTTCCATAGTCGTTGTGGCAAGGCTGATGGAAGATTTTATACGCACACCTCTATATGACAGATATGGGGAAGTTTTGACCATTGTCCGCACCACGTGAAACAAACACTAGAATAAAGTTAAGTTCTTGTACTTGATAAAATCGATCATCGAAATAACATTAAACATGTTACTCAAATATTCCCCGAGTGCTTGTTTATATAGTTTATTCCGTTGATTGCATGCTAGTAGTTAATAGATGAAAATCCCCCCAATGGTTATTTTCACAGCACTGTTTATTCCTAACGCATGGTCGGATTGACGACTCGACCGCGGTTGTGCTTAGTTAATTATTAGATTCCTAACATTTCTGTGGACGACCCCAGTACTTGCCGTTATCTACCATTTTTGGTAGTGTAGTAGTAGGAGCAGAAGCAACGTATAAATTCTATATTTGACCCCTAACCGTCTTCCTCTCTTGTTCAACAACGCTCGAGAGAGGGCGGGCGGGTCACATACCGAAACTCCACATGTAGCCGATCGATCGTACGGTCCAGTTTATATCATTTTCCAATCAATTTAAATCAAACTAAAATCACCTCGGGTACCGTAAAAATAACAAACAAGTAATCAAGTAGCATGTAGCCAAGTTTGACACAACAAAATAAAGTACATGAAAGTCGGTCATCCACATAACATCATGATAGTTATATCTACATGATATCACAATAGTTAACTCCGGTGCCATAAAGTACATGCCATACTTATCTATTATCAAATAAAATAATTAACATGAATAATCACAATATTAACAAAATATTTTATGCATATCTAAAAATTACAAATAACAGGTTTAAGTTGACCAACATATTATAACATACAATAATCAATTTTGACATTCGGGTTCGGGCGATGAAAACACTCATCTTAACAAATTGCAGCCCGTTTGTACTTCAATTCGTGTTGCTCATGAATTCAGAAGAAACACATGCCTCATATAGCTATTAAGGCTTTAATTACTATTTCTCACTTAATTAAGTGTTCAATTTTTAACATGCGAATTCTATTTCTCGCTTTTCCTTCTATCTTAGCTTATTATAGCTAGGTATCTATTTCCTTTATTTTTCTTATTTATTTTTTCGGAATACATATCTTTGGCTAACGTACTAAGACAAATAATATAACAAATTTAACTTTTAACCTTTTTTTATTTTACTTTAATATTTTTGTTTGATTTTAAAATCATTTCAAGGTACAATCGAAGAAAGAAAACTACAAAATTGTCATTCTAGTTGAAACTTAATTATTATCTACGAATTAGATTTGTTATATAAGAGCGGGGGTTCACATATGATAGTTTGTTAAGGATTTTAGGTATAGGCTGCAATGGTATAGATCTAGATCTTGTTGTCATGAGAATTTAAGGGTGGGTGAACGAAAAAGGAAAAGTTCATATGAATACGAGTGATTCCGCTACCTATGAGCCCACCATTGACTTGTGCGACCCTGGCACCAGAGGGAGATTTTTTTTAGTTTAATCAAATAAGTTCTAAAATTTCAAATTAGCACCAAATTTTACTAAATATTTTTTTAAAAGCAGTTGTTCAAATTCTTCTATAAAAATTGCACATAAATTTTAAAATAAGAAAATACAAAGAAATGTGGCCTGATTTCTTGATGTAAGATGATATCAAGTACATAAAAAATGCCAACCTGGTGCAAAAAATGTGCCAACATGTGTTCACCCCGCCATCTCCGTGTGGTTTAATTTTTTTTTGTTTCAATACAAGAAAAAATATCAAACAATTTGGAAATAGCATCTAAGTGCATGCCTACCGAAATATTATTATAATATTAGGGATTTTAAAGGATAGATAAAATTTCGGTAAGGATTTTTCAATCTAGGATGTATCGATGGTAGATTTAAATCTTGATTTCACGAGTGTATGAAAAGCGAAAAGTTGATTTTGACATAGTTGATATCCATGTGAAAAGAGAAAATAACTACTATATGTGGATGAGTAAAAAAATATTTTGGCCCAATATTATAAACAACCAACATCGGTCGATTACTGGATCAACATAGCGGCCGGTGTCGCAAGATTATTGGCGGACTGTACGAGATGAATTTTCATTCAAAACGACGTTGTTATCAACTAAGTAAAAGGATATGGATATTTTGACCACATAAACCAACATAGATCACTTTGACTGGTATTCACATGGATATTTTTCTCTTTTCATGTGGATATCAACTATGTCATAATCAACTTTCCCTTTTCATACACCTACCTCAAACTCTCGTGATCAAGATTTAAATCTACAATCGATGCATCCTAGATTGAAAAATCCTTACCGAAATTATATCTATCCTCCTAATATCCCTAATATTCCAAATATTTTATAATTTTTGGGAGGACGATTAGTTGAGGCATGATGCGTAGGAAGAATAACATGGAAATTGAGGTATTCCTATCCAGTGCAAAGGAATTTTCTAGTTAATTGAGGCAAAAAAGGAACTAACATCAACTTTGGAAATTTGGATATGATAATCTCCTTGACTGATCGCTTACCTCAAATCCATGTCTTCCACGACCAACATCATGAAGACGTTGAGGAGGGCAAACATATTTGTCCACTAAGTTCCCATATTTTCGAACTAGATTGTCATCTTCGACCCTCTATTCACCTGCAAGTTAAGCAAAACATATTAGAACAAAATTTCATGCACTAAAATGGACAATATATGCATGCTATGAACTTATCCCAACAACGAAGAACTCAACCTTTTAGCAAAAAACAACACAGCATACGAAAATTGACAGAAAACCAAAGGCAGTTTCAAAAATCCCAAGCATAATGCTACCGTAAAAACTACACATAAATATCCAAACTAAGAAGGAAAAAATTGGCTTACTTTCTTTGCATAAACTTATAGTAAGGGAAATGATGTGCCTACCTGAGATAATTCTACCGTGGAAATGGAAACAAGGTTGCGGTCAAGGTACTTGATACTTTATGTACGGTGAGAACAATGGATTTTTTTTGATCGGGTATGTTAGGGTATCAACGTATATTATATTGTTTCAAGTTTAGGCAATGAGATCGAATATGAAAGTGCAATCGAGTTTAGATCTGGTAGATCTAAATTGAGATTTTGATGAATCTTTCATATATTCTGCGGGCCCACCAATTGTTAAATTATGAGAAATGCTAGATTAAGGTTGTACTAGGCTAATTGTTTGTGTTCCGCGTGAACACAAATGCATAAGCGTGATATTAAGTTAAGAAGACATAGAAAATAGCTTGATTTCTTGACATGAGCTTCTATTGAGTGCAAACAAATGTGCTAACCTGATGCAGTTTAGTGCCAAAAGCGTGCACACATAAGATAATTTCATCATGAAGGTAGAAAGAGGGATTTGAGCTGGGTACTACGAAACTCCAAAGAAGACTTTACATAATGATCTATATATTTTTAAAACGAGTATGTAGGGAGATTTTTTAGTGGATAAATAAAAAAGAATCATATACGGATGAGAAATTTCTTTGGACCTTGATGGATTTTTTATTTGATTTGTGGGTTAGGCAATGAGATCGATTATGAAAGTGTGAAATTTTTTACAACTGAGTTTATATTAGGAGTTTTTATGTTGTACGTAGATCTTGATTCCAGAAAGGCTCCGATACCCGTCCTCAATCTTGATCAGCACCAATATATATTCTTGATTTCAAAAATATGTCGATAAAGATTTTTAACCTTGGATCAGTAGTGGAAAATCTCGATTTAGAATATTGACATAGATGAGAATTTTTGTCGCAAAAATTAAAATACGATAAGGATATTTTTTAAGTCTAGGCTACGGCGTAAGA
>JAULKM010056327.1:0-12517 GCA_032355605.1 Rubia tinctorum
CATTTCGGGTAACCTTCCATGCACCCTGTTCACCCCCCCCCCCCCCCAATGATAACTTCATCTCCAGAGTGAAGGAACACCTACCATATTTAAAAATAAAGGAGAGAAGATATGAGGTAGTACCTTCAAGCGACGAGAAAGTACCCGAACTCCACTAGCATTTTTGAAAATCCAAAATATGGTAACATCTGCCAAATCTCCCTAAAATATTTAGATACGCACCAATACATATAAAGTCCTTCCTCGAAAACACACATTTTTGGAGCCATGAGCTGCTTGTGACAGTTATGAATACGAGTTGTCACTCTTTGAACGTGATACAAAATGTCTAGTGGGGGAAGCCTCATTAAAGGCGCCTAATCAAAGTTGGTTCCGCATTTTTTCCAAGAACTGCCTTCCCGTGGGACTTTCGAGTTCAGAAGTTATTGAATTCAGACCCCTCAATTTTTGGAAGGCAGTTGATCTGTTTTACAAGTCAATTTTTTTACACCTCCTTTAAATAGCTCCCTTTGCAGACAGTTCAATTAAAACCATCTTTGATTGATCATTTTCAAAGGCAGTTATGACAATATGACTTTGATTGCCACGGTTCCAAACTCCGAATAGTTTTGTTGATTGTACTTCCGTAATCGGAGGTTGATATTAATATCAAAGGCAATCGACATATGGAAGGTGCATGTGAATGTACGACATTGTCATTGGAATTAATTTATAATTTCAATCATGAATACGTGCAAGGAGTACATCGTGTGCATGGAGAGAAAAGAGAAAAGCCAAGGCTAATTGGCTTGGAAGAAATTAATTTAATGAGGTTGTGTAATCTTGACACGAAGCCAATTGGAAGATATCAACCAACAAAATCATATTGATGTTCCAACTCATTTCATGTATCCCAAAAGAGAAAAAAAGTCAAGATTTATAAATTTATAAATTTTATCATTTGGCCGCATGGGCCTTGTAATACGTAGATTTTCAGTTGAATACTATTAGTTAGTTAGTTGTTTAGTTAATTTGTTATTTTCGCCCAAGAATATGAAATTTCAGCTGAGATATTATTTTTATTCTTGGATTAGATTAGGACATTTAGTCCTAGTTATTTTAGGACAAAGAAGACAAATCTTGTTTGAACTAGGTTTCTGCAGATTCATGTATTCCTTGTGTGTGCCGATTTCTCCATATGAAAATGGAGAGATGGACAAAACAAACAACCTTTTATCAATCAAATATTCATAATTTTTGAGTTAGACTCATTGCTTGCGAGCGTCTTCATTATTGCTTAATCTTGTGGGTTAATTAAGTATCAATAATCTTGTGAACTAATCATACGGGCTAGTTAGTGAGTAAGTCAAAATTAAGAATACCTCGAGGGCTAGATTCTTGAATTTCGTACATTCACATTATGGTTTGGGCGAGATCCCTCTTGTTGTCGAAGATCTGAAATTCCGTAATCCAGAGTCTTCGCAAGGAGATTCATATCAGAGGTGGGCTGAAATGTGTCCCGAATTTGTAAGTGTTTCTAGACCAGGTTTCGAACTCGGAATGGATTACCATATAGAGGTTGCTACTTAATAATCAGTTTCGATCTCGGAACACTAAAAAGTATAAGTAACTTGGGCCATTTCATACGGATTCCATGTTTAAAAAACACAAGATTTAAAATGGAAACCTACTTTGATTCTTCAATGAGCAACTAATTGGGTCATGTAAGTGTGCACATGCATAAGTTGATATATAGATGTACATACATAAGTTAGGTGTGAGATTGTGTTGAATCTATTGCTTAGTTTTTTGTATTTTTGTGGGGTAATGTGTTGTATGAAGGGGGCAACTTTGGGGACTTAATTGTTATGTAATTGGAAGTATTTTTAAGACTTGAATGATATTGAATTAATGGTTATAAGGGTGAATTAATGGTTATTATGTTTTTGGTTGTTTGTGGGGGTAATGAATGAGTTAATTTGTGCTATTAACGTATTCTCATACTCACAGATTTTTAAGGTTAACCACAAGCCGTATTTCCAAGATGACATCAATATCGCAAGAAATTTATTGATTAAGTATTTGGTGAACTCTCGATCGTTATGTGTATGAAATCAACTAGTGGAATAGAATTGTGTGGAAGAAAATGTGTAGTGTGATCACATGAAATGTGTGGAATAGAATTTGCCAGATTTTTATTCCTATCTATAGATTGTTGCTTTGTTAGCATAATCTATAGATTTTTGCTAGTTAAAATGACCATTTCATGTATTTTGTTGAATAGAATTTGCTAGATATATATTCCTATCCATAGATTGATGCTTTGTAAGAGTAGTTTATAAACTCTTGTATGAATTAGAGCTGTTATATGGGCCTTTTATTAGGCCAGGTTATATATATATATATATATATGTGAAAATCAGCTATTTTTACATCTTCTCTGACCAACTTCCGAGTTCGGAACTACTGTCCCAGCCTCTTGTAAACCACATCGCAATGGCACAAAAAACTAGAACATTGATCTTGAATTACAACCCGAGCTCGAAACTAATTAGCCAAAAAATGCATTTTATGCGTCCAAATCCAGTAGAGGAACGAAATCAATGCCTGATTTAAGAAAGGATTACAAAGGCCCAAAAAAGGCTCCGTGGCCGGAACCTTAAAGCGGTTTCAAGTCCGTAAATATGTTATAGCCGCCGACAACGATGGACAGGTTCTGAAATTGAGACACAAATTTTGAACTCGGAACTAAATAGCAAGTTGGTTCCTACACGGTGAACAAAGGTGGAAAACAACCGCCTTCGTTGGCCCATTTTAAGTCGGTTTTAGGAATTGACTTTGATCAGTGATGATTAAAGTCACGATCAAGTGACTTCCCTGGTCCTTTAAAATCACCTTTAATGAGGTTTCCTCCTTTCGTGAATATTACTTAACATGCCATTATCCCTGTGTACCAATATTCACCTCATGATCTCTGATGTGTCCATTTAATACGGTTATTTTGTGGACTTTTTGAATTCACTTTTGTATACTTTTGTAATCTAGATGTGGCATTTTGCCTTAAAATTCTCTAAGATGAGTTAAAAGTGACTTTACACTTTTATTACTCTTCTAGGGGATTTTTTGTGACAAGGCAAATATTGAAAGACTTTGAAGACTTCGAAGACTATCTTTGAAGATTTGAAGACCATGAAGACTACATTTTGAAGACAGCGAAGACCTTGAAGACTCAAAGAAGGGAAGAGGAGACAACTACAATTAGACTAAGAAAGAAGACAACATTTGAGGGAAGAGTACTCTGACCGTTGCGAGTTGCGACGAATGTGTCGCGAAGTCGCGACGGTCTTCGGCCCAGATATGCTTTTTTGACTTTTTGAACTATATATACATTCTTATCTCATCCCTTTTTCAGAACCCTTCTCTCCCGATTTTGGGAGGTCGTCACCGTACCTCTCAAAGATACTATTTTTAAGCCCTAAAGTACTCTTAACTACAACTAAGTAGATAATGGCAAGTCGGGGTCGTCCACAAAGACAAGGGATATTCCTAAACGTTTGTTCGTATAATGGTAAATACTACGCTAGATATAGATATATGCATATATATAAAAAAGCACATAAAAATTGGGGGGTTTGGATTGGTTTTCTAAGTTAACAATTTAAAGACAATTTACACTATCAAACCATACAAGTCTACTAATTAAGCTACAATCACTAAAACAAGGTTAAACATGAATTATGGGATCTTGGGGGCAATTGACTTCTACTTCCAAGCCTTTTATCTATCATCGAACATATAATCTATTTAACACATTTACTACTTGTGAAAATAAATCTTCTATCCTTCTTTGATAGTAGTTTACAAGAGTGAATTCGACATCTCTCGCTAACCTCACTAATGACCCCTTTAGTCGTTCAACACCTAAAGGTATCTCATTAATTGCATTAAGTACAAAGAATCAACGAGTTTGGTAACACTTATAAACACTACAACGTGTCTAAGCATTGAACCAATTCATGCATTTACACAAGATTAGTCAAGAACGTTCAACGTTCATAAACCTCTCTCATTTTCTACACAAAAAAACATGACAACGAATTTGACATTATCACATTTATCTACCATTCATCAAATCATCAACAACATTAAAAGCTCTAGATCACGCCCTTGGATTTCATATCAAAAGTAGGGAGAATTAGCTAATTTCTCCAAACCCTAACACATAATCATACAAGCAAGTCATATACTCAAACTTCCAATATCATTAATGGATTCAACAACCCAATTCAAGCACAATAAATACACAATAGAAAAAGCATTAAATAGCTTTAAAATAGATCTAAAGACATGGGCTTGGAAGCCTTAATCAATTGCTCATAATAAAGCCGCTCTTAACTCTTATAATAGAATTTCAAGGTAAAATAGAGTATCCAAAGCAGAAAAGCCTACCAAAATGAGTACAAAAGATCCCCAAAATCATCGTATAATATGGACACATCATCTATTCACGAATTTACTGAGGGAGTTTAGAGTTAATCCAGTGCAAATTCATCCTAATGTGATAGTGATTATCATGATGTTTATGGTGGGATGAAATGAGCTCGGGATTAAACCCAAATATAGGATGCTTCACTCGCTGTATAGCGTGACATTCAGTGGGAATAAAAGAGACACTATCATTACCTTCTCTAGTAGATGGGTGAAGTAGAAAGCCTTTACCATCCCTTCTAATTCATCAAGGTGGAAAGATAAAGGAAAAGGGTTTACCTTTGACTGCATTCTGAGGTAAAAAGTCCCCAAATGGAATCAGGACGTGATAGTTGAGTCCTCGAAGGGAAAAAGGTTCGTTTGCAACAATGATGTTGAGGACGTCAATAATCTCCTTCTAGCCTATCCCATCGATTATACAATTGTTCTCCATAAAGCCTCAATTGGTGTTTTCTTTTGGTAACCTGAGATCTACAACAAATTCATCTTCCAAAAGTTTGAGCGTAAAAATTTAGAGAAGGCACAACGTCTGGCTATCGAAGATAGCTCTAAAGGAGGCAGAAAGTGAAAAAGAGTTGTCGAGGGGAAATATATCTCTGTTTCAAACCCTACGAAGCTCACTCGAGAACCCTCTCTCCAGATTAATTCTTGAAAATCTAATCTTTCAAAAGTCCTCGAAGGTGTTTTAGTGATAAAATTTGCTACTTTTCATGTATTTTTATTTTTCTGTTCTTTATTATTTTACTTTTCAGTGGGTATTGGTGGAGCTTTAAAAGACTTAAAGAAAGGTGGCCAACACCAAAAAGGCAATCTCGACAATCCCCTCTGCTGCACCAAATACCCTTATGCAGGGTAAAGATGTACAGGTAACCAACGATAAGCTCAAAAGGAAAGAACCGGGGGGAATTTCCTTGAACGAGCTATCTAAGAAGGGGAAGAATGATAAAAATCCCAAACTCCTAATATTCCTCAATCAACTTTGAGTGTTTTTGTCTTAGAATAGACAGTTTTAGGCGACATAGTTGAGGACCCCCGATGTTTTCTTCTATTCTCAAAGCTTTATTTTATATCTTATCTCTTATGTCTTATTCCTTATCTCTCTATATTATGTATCAGGTGTCCCAGTACTTATTTTTCTTTTCGGTGGTATGAACTGCCAAACAAGAGGACTATGCAAGGTAAACTCGAGTCTTTGCGAGAAGGTTCAACAAAAGAGCTTCGAGCTAACTCAAGTGAAAGAAGAGCTCCAAAAGGCTCGGGAAAAGGATGATGAGCTAATCCATTTAAGGAAAGAGCTGAAGGAAGCTAAAGAGATTATTGAGGTCCTCAAAGCTAAGGATAGTAAACTTGTACTCCAACAAAAAAATCTAGAAAAGGCTCGAGGTCCTGAAGCCTAGCCCTCCTTACTCGAAGCTTTCAAGAACAAATTCATGAAGACTCAATAGTTTTACAACTTCTTCTTCGATCTTCTTCAATCAGCACATGATCTTGGTTGTCATTCCCTTATTGAGGACGAGCTCTTACATGCACTCTCCGATCTTCTTCTAGATGAGAAGATCAAATATCTAAAGTTTTTCCTTAAGCTTGACGACAATGATATTTTAGACAAGAAATGGGAATAAGCCATCAAGGATGGAGGTCTCCATATTGGTCTTCTGGACCTCTTGACGTCTTCAAAGCCGTTTTATGCTGCTGAGGAGATTCGTGTTCTTTCTCTCAAGATCATGATTCCAAAAAGAAACAACTGAGGCAACAAGCACTTGGTGACAGAGAATGAGGTGAATAAGGCCACTACTGAGGGAGATGATTCTAGGGGTAGGGTAGAGTGTAAAATTTGCCTTCAAGGCCTCCTCATGTACTTTTATTATTTATGAAGAATTACTTTCATCCCTTTTCTCTCTTTTTATTTTTGTTATCTTCATGTATTTGTAGTGTAATGCACTGAAGAAAGAGTTAAATAATTCTTTTCAAGAACTCTTTAAAACCAAAGCAGAATTGAATAATGCAAGGAGGGACACGGTGAGGGTGTTGTTGGACTTAGCCAAGTACAATATGGGATTAGATTCCTGGTCTGATTGCAGTCATCCCACAATTTAGAAAGTTTTAAAAGATCATCATGAGTCGAAGTTAGAGCTTGATTCTTCGAAAAGTGGCAATCATTTACGATACAAACTCTTCTAAAGGACATTAAGGAGAGAAAGTATAATGGGGTCGTACCCCTCGAAATAGTTGATAGCTATGATCCTTCTGAGAAGAGTTATCAAGATACTATTTGTGATATAATGTGTCAATTTGGGTCCCTTTCTCAATGTCTTGTGGATGCTAAGGGGCTGCCAATATACCAGGCTCGACTAGACGACATCCAAATGGAAGCTTATAAATTTAAGGCTCTAGTTAGTGAGGTGGTAAGGGAGCATGGAATTATTCTCAATAAGAATTGCAGATTAACTGAAGCATTAGCCAAAAAAACGGAAGCCCTAGATGAAAATTCCACGTTAGTTAAGTCCCTAGCAGCCGAAAACTCTTATATTGAAGAAGAAAATATGGAGCTAAACTCCACCTAATGTCTATCTTAAAAGTCTTCAAGAACACATATTGTGTTATGGTGTTCTCCACCCAAACCTTATTACTTATATTCCTAGTTTTCTAATTAAAGCAGCTGATAATTGGGTCATTAACGGCAAGGTGTTCACCTAGGGGACTTCTCATGAAAAAGCGGCATATGAGGCTATAGCAGAGTGGCTAAAGGAATTTCTTTGGATACGTCCTCGCATAGGAGGGTCAAGATCTTCTTCAATCGGTACTTCGAAGGTTAAGAAGAATGTTAGTGCCCGTAAGTCCTCGAGGACTCACACATCCCATAAAAACACAGGGAAGACACAAACTTCTGTAGTAAAAGAAGTTCTCGCAGGGCCAATGATTCCCGAATGAATGATTTAGAGGATGATGACCTAATAGGTCTCAATCCATAATGTTCTTATACCAGGGTCATATTTGATCCTTCCGAGTATCCCAAAGAAGAACAAATTCATAAACTTCAATGCGCAATAGGCATAAAAATTGAGGAAGTTGAGAAATTAGAAGAAAAGCTAGGAAATTTAGTTCCTTAAAGCCTTTGGGCCTTTAGATACTAATGTATATTCAGAAAAATTGTAATGTATGATATTTGTAATATTCATACTTTTCTTTATTTTGATTATTTTCCTCTCCTAGTCTTAAATACTATCGAGATATTTACTTCAAATTAATCATTTAGGACATAAGCGAAGTTTGACTATTGAGATTTTAAAAACATTTCTCATCTTCTTATGCTATGTGGAATTTCTAGCAGTATCTCGATTGCAACATAGAAATAATTGGCAGCGTCTCGTATACTATAAAAATAGTAGCAACATTTCACATGCTATGTAGAAGATTGCAGCGTCTTGCTTACAATGTAAAATAATTAGTAGCATATCACGTACCATGTAAAGTAATTGGTAGCGTCTCGCGTACCATGTAAAAGTAATAGAAGCTCAAATGCAACTACCTACGGTGGTTTCATCTTTAAAAAAAAAAAACTCAAATGCAACTGATGTGTCCATTTTATACGGTTATTTTTGGGAATTTTTGGATTGAATTTTGTACACTTTTGTGCTCTAAATGTGGTATTTTTTCTTAAAATTATCTAATATAAGTTAAGAGCGACTTTGTATTTTTATTACTTTTCTATGGGATTTTGTGTGACAAGGCAAATGTCGGAAGACTTTGAGGACTATATTTGAAGATTTGAAGACCTTCTTTTGAGCTTTGAATACTAGAAGGATTAAATAAAAGTGATGTGAAGAGGAGGACTTGAGACAAAGAGAAGAGATAATTCAAGATGCTGAATATAGGCTCCGTCGCGACTCGCGATGGTCATGTCGACATACGGGTGGCCAGAAATCTTTCCTTCTTGTTTGTACTATAAATACCAAACTCTATCCTCTCTCTTCAAAACCCTTTTCTTCCTGCAATTTTCTGGGTTAGAAACCCTAGTTTCTTCTTCTTCTTCTTTTCTTAGTTTTTGTAGATTAGTTATGTGTTTTCATTAACTAGTCTAGTAATCTTCTTGGGAGCAGTGGATTGAAGCTTTCTTATCCATGTCATGAGAATAATTTCTATCTATTTAATGTTTTCTCTATTGTGCATTTATTGTGCTTTGAATTTGGTTGATGAATCCATTAATGGTATTGGAAGTTTGAGTATATGAATTGCTTATATGATTATGTGTTAGGGTTTGGAGAAAGTAGCTAATTCTCCATTATTTTGATATGTGATGTGTCCATTTTACACGATGATTTTGGGATCTTTTGTACTCATCTTGGTATGCTTTTGTGCTTGGGAGACTCCATTTTACCTTGAAGTTCTATTACTAGAGTTAAGAGCGACTTTATCGCTCTTGTCAGTGTTAATAAGGAAATAGTGAGACAAGGTAAAGGTTTTGAAGATTTGAAGACTATATTTGAATATTTGAAGACCTTCTTGAGCTTTGAATACTAGAAGGATTAAAGAAAGGTGATGTGAAGAGGAGGACTAGAGACAAGGAGAAGAAAGAAATCAAGATGCTGAATATAGGCTCCGTCGTAACTCGTGATGGTCTCTGATTTCCATCTGAATGTAGGCTACAATGGAAGTTGGAAATCCTCAAAATGCCTTTGATTTTCATCGTGATCGCGACAGGGTTGTCGCAACTTGCAACGATCTATTGTGACTCTTGACGCCGCATTCACGATCGCAAATTTTTGGACCTGGGAATTGCAAATTTTTGAATCTTGACCTGATTTTTATTGAGATCGTGATAGGGTTATCACGATTGCGACAGGGTTGTCATGACTCGCGATTCACTGAAACTAAGAGATGAAAATTTCCCCCATTCATTGCGATTCACGACAGACAGAGTTTCCCATCACTTAGGTGAATTTTCTTACCAACTTTCCCAGCTTTCTTCCCTTTTTAAATATGAAATCCAAAGTCATGAATTGGAGCTTTTGATTTGGTTGATGATTTGATGAATTCTAGATAAATGTGATAATGTGAAATTCTTTATCATGTTTGTTTTGTGTAGCAAATAAGGAAAAATTTATGAACGTTGAACATTCTTGGCTAATCTTGTGTAAATGCATTAATTGGTTCAATTCTTAGACACAGTGTAGTGTTTATAAGTGTTATCAAGCTTGTTGAGTATTTGTACTTAAACCCACTAATGGGATACTTTTAGGTGTTGAACGACTAAATGGGTCATTGGTGAGCTTTAGCAAGGGATGTCGAATTCACTCTTGTAAACTACTATCAAAGAAGGATAGAAGATTTATCTTCACAAGTAGTTAAAGTAGTGAATAGGTTGTAGATTCAATGATGGATAAGAGGTTCGGAAGCGGATATCTATTGCTCCCAAGGCTTTGTCATTTGTAGTTTTTATCCTTTTTATTAGCTTGTTGTATGATTAGCATAGTTACTTGACTTTGTTAGTTGTCTTTTCTTTAATTTTATAACTTAGGAAAACCATTCCAAAACCCCCTATTTATATGCTTATATATATCTATACATCTATAAATAGGTTTATATCCAACCTTATATGTGTAAATGCCTAGGAAAATCCATCTTCTCTGTGGACGACCCCGACTTGCCACTATTAACTTAATTGTATTTAGTAAGCATTTAGGGCTTATAAATTGTATCTTTGAGAGGTACGATGATGACCTCCCAAATTTTGGCACTGCTTCCGGGTAAGAGGCATATATTTTTAAGTGTTTGGCATATTTGGTTGAATATTAGCTAGTTTTTATTTTGCCTTTTATTTTTGGATATTTTTGTTTGTAGTAGTTATTGCTCGAGTTCTTGGTGAATTTTTATCGACAATCTTTGCAATATCATTCCGAACCTTTTGGAAAAAAACAAAAATATGGAACATCTCATCTTGATGGAACTCATGGTGAGAAGAGAGGCTCAACGAGCAATGTTTTGTAAGATTTGTCATTCCGATCATCCTACCGAATCTTGCTATATGATGAGGGATAGACACTACGAGGAAGAAAGAACCGTCGGTTTTCAAAACCAAGGGTATTATGAAGAGTGCTATCAAGAGAATGAAGTGATGGTTTTCAAGGGCAAGAAGTTCAAGAATGGTATCCGTACCACATTCTGACAATCCGGAGTGGAGTGGTAACCCGATTTGTGGTATGAAAAATATCCGGAAAACCAACCTTACGAGAAATATAGTTATCCCCCACCACCCTACACCATACCCCAAAAATAAGCCTAAGAAGAAGGTTTAATTTTGACAAACGCGGAGATCATGGATACATTAGCAAACTTGACCAAGTTAGCCAAGATTAATCAGCTAGTGGAAGCTCAAACTTCCTCAAGACTTAAGGCTTTGGAGGGGCATGTAAGCAACATGATGGAAGTGGTGATCCAAATGGAAGCTCATTATTTTGAAGAAAGACCATCCCAAGTCGAACTCGAAGATACGGTGAGTGAAGTCACCTTGACAAATGAGTTCGAGTTCGAAGGGGATGAGGAGTCGGTAGTTGAATACAAAGAAGTTGAGGAAGAGGTGATTGTGCGACATTCATTGCCATCATCACCCCTACCCCCACCTATTTAATCGACTCCACAATTTTTGGAAGTTTTGAAGGAGATAGGAGAGGAGCAAAAAGACTATACCAGGCCTCCTAATCATCTCACCCCTTTAAAACCAACCCCACATCCACAAGAGTTTCCTCTTGAAATTTTTGTACCCCCACCTCTCTACTTTTGGATGCTCATGGTGAAGGGGTTCAAACCTTCACCATATGGATAACATTAGGGTCATTCCGACAACCTTAATCATACGGAGCTAAGTCATGCCGACGACGCAAATAAATTTGGCTTTTATTTTCTTTTTTGTCATTATTTTGTCTTCATATTTTCACGGTTTGATTCCATGATTTTTTATCAAAAGTGAAGTGCATTGCATTGGAGAGGGGGAAGGAATGATAGCCATGAGAAAGGGAAGAAATCTTGGAAAGTTAGTAAGAAAAATTCTTCTAAGTGCTGGGATACTCTGTCTGTCGCGAGTCATGACAGAGATGTCGCGACTCGTGACGAAGATCAGAAGTTTTTAAGTGAAATGTGAACTTCTAGTTGCAAGATATTGCGAGCGTGAAGACACTGTCGCGATTCTCGATGGCCCTGTCGCGAGTTGCGACACTTCTATCGCGATTGCGAAAGGATTCAAAAAAAATTCTCAAATTTACAACTTCCGGGACCAAACATTCTAAATCACGATAAGACTCTCACGAGTCGCGATAAGACCCTTGCGATTGCGACAAAAATCAGAAGAATCTGGCCATTTTGCAACTTCCAGGTCCAAACATCATGAGTCGCGACAGAGCCATCGCAAGTCCTGACACCCTATCTCGAGTTGTGAAGGTCACGTCGTGACCACGATGCTTGTTTAATTATTCATCAGGAAAAACCCTTCACTTTCACACCATTTCACTTCACCATTTTGCATATATAGACATATGAACATTCTTGCATTTTATAATACCTTTCTTGATTGTAGTGTCCCGAATACATTATTGTGACTACGATTGCTAAATTCTGTAATGATGCTTGGATATTTGTCGATATATGTTAGATATTTTTATTGGATGATTTCATATTGAAGAATGCATGAAGGATTGGTTGTTCTTTGGAAATGTGATGGTTATTAACTTTCGATGCTAAACCTAACATTTCAAATCGCTGTGTACTTATGAGTTTGATTTTGTTTTCTGTGATGTTAGTTCTAGATCGAATTGTACCAAGGAGACAACATGTTGCTCGAGGGGTAAGTTCCTCTACAGCATCTCTAACTTCCCCTCAATGTGAACATGGGATTGCGTCGTATAACTGGCAACTATGCAGAGAAATGGGAGTCACTTTACCTCTTACCCTGAGTTTTATCGTTCTTGCCTTATATGTTCACATTGAGGGCAATGTAATGTTTTAAGTGTGGGGAGGGGTTAAAGGACTTACATGCATGTATGCTTGATCTTGAAAG